>PVIW01001457.1:236818-273057 GCA_004026585.1 Noctilio leporinus | reverse complement strand
AAAAAGAATGAACCTATAAAGAGTTAAGAGGGTAATTTCAAAAAAGTGTAGAATTCAGTTTAAATTGAGAAAGAGTTCGATACTAACCAAATAATATGGAGAAGATCCAATCATTTTATTCTTTGAGGAAGGATGCTTCCAAAATTGAAAGGGAGATCCTTTTTAGGCCTGATGCCTATAGCATGCCTTAGCTCTGTTGTGATTATTGCAAGCCCAATGCAGCAACATGCTTTGAATGCACAGTGTAGGTATCTAAAAGTAGAGAAGAAATAGAGCGGATGCCAGAAGTGACAGGACCATCGTAATAGGGTGAAATTGAGAAATACCTTTTAATCTGTGATTTCAAGCTACAAGCATACAGCAAAGATATGTGTTCTATCATTCAGAAGCTTGAGGATCCCTTTTTGTTGCATCGTTATTTCTGGGGTTTTCTCCAAATGCCTCATTTACAGAGAAAGAGAAAAGAAAGACAGCTGGACTAGAAAAAGAGGAAGAAAAGCTTATTCTTTTAATAAAGTTAACTTCTATTATAGATTTGATGCTCAACAGAACCACTAATAAAAAAATCTCTAACAACAAATTCTCTAGAATCCATCATAAAAAAAAGTTGTAACTGCATCTTAAGATGTAAGCTTGTGCTCCTTGCACCAAGAACTGTAAATGTTGTCCCTCAGCCTACTTTTCCACCCATCTACCTAAGGACGTTGTAAGGGGATTCTCTGCAATATTTGTCTATCACTTTTTTCAACAAAAATAGGTACACAAGTTTGAATACCAAAGGAGCAATGCCCAATAAAGGCAGAAAGAAAGTCAGTAAGATATGGATTATACCTGGAAGGACGTAGATGATTGTATACTGCCTCTCTGAAAATAGAAAGTAGAATCATGAAAAAGCTAGTTGTATGCTCTGAAAATGGAGTGGGAAATGTGCTTCTGCACAGATTATGTGTTAACATTGCTATACAATCAGAACACTTCAGAGAATATCATGTCCTAGGAAGGCCTTATGACATCAGAACATCTGGCAATCCCTTGTCTAATTAGAATTATAAAGAGAGCACTGACCATTTCAGTACATCAGGTTTTATGGTTGAAACATGAGAGGAAATGTTCAGTATTTAGGTAAGGCTTGTTTGAAAGGAAAACTCTCTCTCTCTCTCTCTCTCTCTCTCTCTCTCACACACACACACACATACACACGCACAGAACAAATGTTCTTTACTTCAGTTGATTTTGGTATTAAATATTTTGCAAAGTAAGCATATGCCTATATTCAATGTCAATGAGAGAATTTTATTAATTTAACTGATTGCAGTAGATATACAATTCTGTTGGAAAAAAACACTGGACCTAATATATATATTTTGCATAACAGAATCTGTAGATGTGGTCAATTATAATTACCTATAAACTTCATGTGACTAAATATTGTTTAGAGTATATAGATTATATGTTATATTTTACCCATTTATTAATTATTCTACTGAGAGTGTGATTACTGTGGTTCTACCTCAATTCTTTAATCAGTATTTTTGTTTTGTTTTGGTTTGGTTTGGTTTGGTTTGGTTTTGGGGTTTTTTTTAGTTTAATTCTATTGTTGTATTACATCCATCCCTTTTTTTTTTTTTTTAATCAGTATTTTAAAGTCCTCAGAAATTCGGAGCATTATTTTAATTGGTAAGAAGAATAAGCTTACAAGAGGTACTTTATGTTCAGTATACTAAATTCATTATTTCATTCTCACAATGAGAATATATCAGAAAATGCCATATTTTATGAAAATATATTAATAGTTAAGAAACCAACAAACTGAAGTCCTTTTAAATATGATGTGATCACAGAGCATATTTAGGAAAACATTGTCAAGAATGTAATAATTTTTCTGTGGTCAAAGCTTTCAGGAAAAGAGAAAAGTTTTTCAGCTTTTTTGTTTGTTATTTAGGAAGTATATTTTAGCAGGTAAGAGGAATTCATGCATTTTATCAGTGATCAGAAATGTTTTATTCTGATTGTGTTTTTACATTCTTGCTTACAGACTGAATATGACATGTTATTTAGAAGTATAGATTTTTTAAGTGTCGTGTTAGTGCTAACATATGCAATTAAGTGTAAGTAGATCATGGGTAGGCTTGGTTATGAGAGATTTTACCTCTCCATTTTTAGGTGATATATATAAGGCAACCACTTGCAGATTTCAATAAAGTGATACTTAATATTTATATGGTTCTGAAAGCATACAATTAGTATATTTATTTATTTTTTCTTTTTTAATTTTATTGTTGTTGTATTACATCCATCCACTTTTTTCTCCCCTAGTATATTTATTTTTGTTAAGTATATTTTATTGATTATGCATTACAGTTGTCCCAAATTATTTTCCCTTTGCTCCCCTCTACCCAAGACCCCTGTTCCCTCCTTCAATCCCAACCCCTTAGTTCATGTTCATGGATTGTACATGTAAGTTCTCTGATATCACCCTTTCCTCTATTATTCTTAACTTCTCCCTGTCTATCTTGTACCCACCAACTATGTTTCCTAATCCCTGCACCATTTCTTACTTTCATTCCTTTCGCCTCCCAGCTGATAACCCTCCCAATGATCCCCATAGCTATGATTCTGGTCCTATTCTGGTTTTTTGCTTAGTTTGTTTGTGTTTTCATTTTTACCTTTTAGATTATGTTGTTGATAATTGTGTTTGTTGTCTTTTTAATGTTCATAATTTTGATCCCCTTTTTCTGAAATGAGCCCCTTTAACATTTCATATAATAATGGCTTGGTGATGAACTCCTTTAGATTTACCTTGTCTGGGAAGCACTTTCTCTGCCCTTTCATTCTAAATGATAACTTCGCTGGATAGAGTAACCTTGGTTGTAGCTCCTTGCTTTCCATCACGTTGAGTATTTCTTGCCAGTTCCTTCTTGCCTACAAAGTTTCTTTTGAGAAATCAGTTGAGAGTCTTATAGGAACCCCTATGAAGGTAACTCTCTTCTCTTGCTGCTTTTAAGATTCTCTCTTTATCTTTAATCTTTGGCATTTTAATTATGATGTGTCTTGGTGTGATTCTCTTTGGGACTCTGTGTGCTTCCTGAGCTTCCTTGTGTGTATTTCCTTGGCCAAATTTGGAAAGTTTTCCTTTATTATTTTTTCACTTAAGTTCTTAATTTCTTACCCTTCCTCTTCTTCTGGCACCCCTATGATTCAGATGTTGACAAGTTTAAACTTGTCCTAGAGGTTCCTAAGCCTTTCCTCATTTTTCAATTCTTAATTCCTCTTCCTGTACCAGTTGACTGTGTATCTGTTTCTTCCTTATGTTCCAAACTGTTGATTTGAACCCCATTTTCCTTCCCTTCACCATTGGTTTCGTGTTTCCTGTTTCACTTGGCTTAGCCTTCACTTCTTCTTTTCTGCATTTGCCATATGTAAGCGTATCTCAAGTCTGTGAGCATCATTATCACCAATGCTTTAAACTCTGCATCTGTTAGATTGGCTGTTTCTTCATCGCTTAGTTCACTCACTGGGACCTTGATCTGTCCCCTTTTTTGAGCCATAGTTCTCTGTCTCCTCAACTTGACAGGAGTCTTAGGTAGAGCTGTCCGACCTGTTACATTGTAAGGGGCAGAGCCTTAGATATTTGTCAGTACAGGTGACCCCTTTCACTGCGTTGTGGTGCCGTATGTGGAGGAGGGGGTCTGCGAGGGAACAATGCTGCTTGCTCAGCACTTGCCCTTTTTCCAGGCACGTCTTCCGCTTCCCATATGGGACTGGTACCTGTTTAGCTGTTGCCCTGGCCATGGGGCCTAGAGTGGATGAGTCTGTGGAAGTTTTAGAACTGTAGAGGCCTCTAAACAATCAGAAGTCTGCCGAGACCGGCAGTTTCTTCCTCTGACCTGCCCCCACCGGTTTTTAGTGAGGCCCCAAGTACTTGGAGCACGAGCTGCGCAGGCCGATCCGCTGCAGCACTGCCAAGCTTTCCTGCCGCACGGCACCCTCTCTGCCCTGGCTCCACCCCGCCTACCAGTCTGGGGGAGTATTTCTTCTTTATATCTTTTGTGTGTTGGACTTCCATGCAGCTCGATTTTCTGGAATTTCTGGTTGTCTCTAGTTTTCTTTCCTTTTTTAAAAAAGATTTTATTATTTTCAGAGAGAGGGGAAGGGAGAGAGGCAGAGAGGGAGAGAGACATCAATGTGTGTTTGCCTTTCACCTGCCTCCAGCCACAGACCTGGCTTGCAACCTGGTTATGTGCCCTGGCTGGGAATTGAATCAGTGACCTTTGGGTTCACAGGCTGGTGCCTTATCCACCGTGCCACCAGCCAGGGTTGTGGTTGTCTGTAGTTTTGAGGTAGATGTATCTGTTTTTGGTTGTGGAGAGAGATGCAGAGTGTCTATGTATACCTCTGTCTTGGATTCTCTCACAATGAGTATATTTCTATTTCATGAGAATGCACATAAAATCCAAATAGCTGTACTAAAGTAGAAATTTTTTCTTAAGGAGAAATACAGAAGTTAGGCATTCACAAACCAGTTAACTTTTCATGTAATACTGTCTCCTGAGTATCTTTACTCAGAGCATAATGTATGTTTTAAATGCTTGCCATGTATTTTCTCATTTATCTTCAAAATACCTGCCATTTTACAAGTAAGACACTGAGGCCCAGGAGAGTAAATTGTTTGTTCAAAGTCACACAGTTAGTTATAGCAAAGTCAGTATTTAACTTCAAATAGTCTGCTTCAGAGTTCACACCCTAATCATGAGTTTTACTACCTCTAATGTGTCACCTGAAGTAGGGTTGCTAAATTTAGTATATAAAAATGCAGGATTTCCAGTTAGGGTTGCAGATAAAATATGAGTGCCAAATTTATGAAACTGCTTCTTTAATCCTTTTTTTTTTTTTTTCCTTTTCCCTATATAAGGAAATTTTATATCAGGCAAATATAGGGGAAATGTAATTTCCATAGTTGCTAAGCTATATTTTGTCTATTCTGGTCAAAAGTCATATACACATTAATTTCAAAGGCTTATCTGTGAAATAATGGAGTTAAGAGCAAGTGAACTCAAGTTTCTTCATTTTGAAATATTATATGAATAACTATAATCCTGATGTGTTATAATCATCATGAATAAGAGATATTTATTAAGCAATGAAAGACATAAGTAACTTGCTGAAATCTCAACAAATATGTATAAAATGTTATGGTAAGGGCAAAAGGAAACTATGAGTATATTGCTTAGCAAAATATATGTCACATTGTAAAACTTTAAGTGGTGTATAACCTTCATATTTGTATAGGTCAGTATTCTTACCAAGAGTTAATAATCTATGAATTATTTTAAAATATACAATACCAGGTTGCATAAGCTAAACATCAAATGGAGAATTTATAAAAAGAGATCATTACCAAATAACTTGGTGAGGGATTAAGTAGAATGTGGATTGTTCTGAAAGAATGACTCTAGTCCCATGGGTCTGAGTCCTGATACCGACACTTCTGAACTATGCAATTTTAGGCATGTTACAATACATTTATGCCTAGGTTTCTTCATTTGTAAAGTGAGAATACTAATGTGTTCCATAAGAGGCATATTTTTTGAGGATTTATATATGCAACTTACCCAGCACATATTGGCTATTATTATCATTAATATGATTTCTGAAATATAGTAATTTTTTGTTTTAAAGAGTAGTAATTTCAGATCAATCATTTTTCTAAATCATCTAACATATTAAAAGGGAACTGTACTGCAAAATGATAGGGGTTTCTGAGTAAGTGAATTTTAAAGGTATTAAGGATAATGTATTTTGCTTTAATATTAATAGAGAAAAGAACTGGAGAAATCACTAAACTAGAGATGGGGACTGAATACTTTCAAAGTGGAATTCTTTTTTAAACAATGAGTAATAAATGCTTACAAACCTTTTTGCCCTCTGGTTTCTTAAAAATCACCATCTGTAAACACCGCCTATCTCAAAAAACTACATCATGATAATGAAGAGATAGAGACAAGAAAACAATTTTAATGAGAAGGTTATTATGAAATAAGTAGAAAAGAGAAATAAATTGGTTTGTAGTTCCTGAATTGGTGTATTATATCTCACAGTCGATAAATAAAATACTTTCTTTTGGAATTTAACATAGTTTCTTATACTAGTATGGCTTTTGGAAAGCTATATGTATCAAACAATAACTGAACAATGCTACCTTATGAAATCATTTAAATGTAAAAAAAAAGTGTTATGTTTCCTTTGTTATAATTATTTCTATCTGCTAAGTATATTATAGACAAGTTCAGGTTACCTGGATCACTGTTGGAGAGATAGTAATAACTGTGAAAGGAATTCTAAGGCCATATGGGGAAACTTCTTTCTTAATTATTCTTTGTAGGTGGAACTTGGGACCTATAATGTGAATGAGTTGTATAGAAGTTTAGACAAGTTATTTTAGCTCTCTAGACCTCAGTTTCTTCATTCATAAAATGGTGTGGGAAAAATGAGACTGTCTCTAAAAGCTATTCATTCATTTCACAAAGACCCAGCGAATTAAAATGTCATGGCCTGAAGGAGATGAACTCCAGGTAAGTACACCCAGGGGCACATTCAGAAAAGAGTTATTTTAAAAGCGCAAGTCTGCTTATATGGCAACAGTCAGGTTGAATCACAGCAAAGAAGTAATATCCTATGTATTAGTGTAGTTAATACTCAATACATGAGAGTTGATCTCTATCATTTGGAGATAAAAATGTCTTCAACTACTCTGAAAGAGATGGGTTCTGATATTCTGGTGAGTTGGAAAAAGGTGAAATGCTGAGTTTGTAGATAAAAATAATCTGATTTTCTTGAAGATCACCTTAAGTAAAAATAAAAATTCTATATCTCTAGGCTAACATAATGTACAGACAAAGATATTTATACTGATTTTACCCTTAGGATAGCTCATTTCTCTTCTACATTCTAGCATTAGCCCTTCTCCTGCTTCATCTAAGAGTAGCAAAGAGAACACAATTAACTGCCTTTAAGAAATTCAACCCAAAAATATTCATAATTTTTTTGATTTTTTCTGAAATTTGAACAAAAATTCTACTTTTTTATTTTTAATTAATTAATCTAATGTCCTAGTGCCATGTGGGCATAGCCCCGGTAGTTTACTGTATTCAATTCATTATACATTTATATTATGTATAACTAGTATGTTGTTTATATATACCACATGTTTTAATAACATTTACATTAATAAAAGTACTAATTTTAATTCAGATATATTTAAATAATCAATACAAAATATATACAAAAAAGTTTACATTATTTAGTACATTCATTTCAAGTGACCTAAACAATTACTATAGAAAAGTGGCACCTTAACTAACATCTTTTGCCACTCTGCTATAGTCTTAATTATTTTAATCATAAAGGCTATTCCAATATATTTGATTATTCTCCTTGATTAGCAGAAATAAACTCATGATATAAAATTATATGTGCTATATAATTAAAGTTATATTTAAAATGCTTATGATATTGCATTTGTCTTTCACCACCTGGCTTATTTCACTTAGCATAACACTCTAGTTCCATCCATGCTGTTGGAAAAGGTAGGAGTTTCTAAGAGGACCCTAATGAACAAAACAAACAAATGAGCAAAAGAGAATCAAAGGATAGGTGAAGACTTGAGAGAGTGAATAAAACTCTGGTGCAAAAATGAGGATGTTAAAAAAAGTGATAAACAATGCTTTGTTATAGATTGGAAAGTAAAGTCATTATAACTTCTAAGAAAACTGGTTTCATTTCTGTTCCTGAACCTGTAACTCCTCCTTGTATATCTTCTTTGTGTATCTTGAGCTCTATGACACCAAAAGTGATCAAGAAGATAATAAAAATCAGACAGGACATATCCACATGCTGTCATGCATATAGTTGCATCACCAATGGTAAACAGTTTGGGTGTATATTAATCCTTTTGGATCCAGGGTTCCTATTTCTCAAAAACTATCTCAATGTAAACAACATTAACTATAAGGAAGGCTATTTGTATAAAAATTTTCATTGTACTGCAAAAGAAGCAACTGAATTTATTCAGCAAACACTCAACCAAGAGGCAGTAGATTGACAAAATAAACCACATCATTAAAATCATGGTGTGAGACAACATAGCAATATAAAAATTGAACATCATATAAACTATGTTTTTAAGAGCATGATATAAAATTATATGTGCTATATAATTAAAATTATATTTAAAATGCTTATGATATTGCATTTGTCTTTCACCACCTGGCTTATTTCACTTAGCATTACACTCTCTAGTTCCATCCATGCTGTTGGAAAAGGTAAGAGTTTCTAAGAGGACCCTAATGAACAAAACAAACAAATGAGCAAAATAAAATCAGAGGCATGGAAACAAGTGACAGCTATCAGAGGGGAGGGGGAAGGGGGATAAAGGGAGAAAGAAGGAAAAGGATCTAGTCATGAAATAGATATGAAGTCCCCATGACTGTGGACAACAGGGTGGGGATTGACTGTGGGAACCAGGGGTGGACAGAGCAGGGGAGAGCAATGTTGGGGGTGGGATTGGGATAACTGTAATTAAACAACAATTTAAAATAAAATACTAAAATTTTAAAATAAAATGATTATGAAAAATATAAGAAAAAATTCTCTGAAATTCGAACCTTAACGTTAAGAAAATGAGGTAGAGCCCTGGCTAGTGTGGCTCAGTGGATAAGGCTCTGGCCTGTGAACCCAAAGCTCGCTAGTTCAATTCCCAGCCAGGGCACATAACCAGATTGCAGACCAAGTCTTCAGCCAGGTCCTTAGTTGGAGGCAGGTGAAAGGCAGCCATACATTGATGTTTCTCTCCCTTTCTTCCTTCCTCCCTGCCCCTTCCTCTGAAAATAATGAATAAATTTTTAATGAGGTATATATTTAGATCTTTTTTCTTATTTACCAAAATCAGAATAGATAAATATATTACCTAATTATAGCACAGAAAAAGTTAATTAAAAGAAAAATGCCTAAATGCCCTAATTCTAGACATATTAGAAACAAATTAAGAAAGCTAGACCAAATAACAAGTTTAGCTATGAGTGCCTATGAAAAATGGCTATGAATACTTTATTAAATAGAGATAATTTTGCTAACTCATTTGAGCCATTTGCATTAATTCAAAATAAGGTTGTAAGATAAGAGACTTCGAAATCACAGAACAAACGATTTTCAAACTTTCATTAGAAATGGACTTTTTCCATAAATATGACATTATATGAAACACCAGAGGTTACACAATGAACAAAATTTAGACTTGGGACAGTAAGCCATCTCTTCCCCAGCTTCACACTGACTTCATATTTCTGAGTTATGTATTACATAAGGAACCCTGTGGAACACAGTGCAACCTAAGAAAACAAAAACCCTGACTTAGAAATCACATATTATTAAAAAATAGTATCTGAGACCCTGTTAATTTAAATATTATAGATAGATCAAAAATCAGAAGCTAGCCTTTTGGAGTTCTAATCCATTGTTCTTTTATCTATACATCTATTTCCTTATAAGTCAATGTCTACTTTCCAATATATATATATATATATATATATATATATATATATATATATACACATGAGGAAATAAATGAAACATGCAGCACCTTGCAGCAAGCCAGGACTTTCAAGGAATATTTTAGATTGTTTGCCTGGAAACAGTGAAGAAATTCCCATGTATGAGAATCAGTTTCTAGTTTGTGACTTCAAGTGCCAGGCTCTTCTGACAACTTCCCAGGCCAGTGCCACTGCCAATAATGCCAGCACTGTTAGGGCTTGGAATCCCCTACTGGTGAGATAATTTTTGATTTTTTTAAAAAGACCTGTCTAAAAGGAAAAGCGGTGCTAATACTGTTATTTTTTAAGGATACCATTTGTTTTTATAAAAACCTTTTGAGGACATTTATTTTAGTACATTAAAGTAAAAGGCTAACAACCCTAAGACAATATTATTCTTTCAAGTTGAAATGTTAAAAAGGTTCATAATGAAAGTGTTTTCAAAAGAAACACTTTTTGTATTCAAATTGTTATAGGGAAATCAAGTCAAGGTCTGCAAACTTTCTTAACTGAGCATAATAATACATATTTTATGTATTATTACACCTGGTCTGTGTCACAGTACTCAGTTTATGCCTGATGATTCAGAGCGAAAGCAGCCATAGATAAGCTAAATGAGTAATGTGAATAATGTGGCTATGTTCTAAAAAAAGAAAAGGAAAAAAGAAACTTTATTTTTAAAAAAGCTGTGGACAACCCATAGCTTATATGGGTTTATTGACCCCTCACTCAGATGATAGTTAAGTAAACTTCTGAAGTTTGAGTGAGCAGGTGAAGACACATATCATGCAAATTGTATTTATAGTTTCTAAATAAATTTTAATAAAAGCATTAAAATTTTGTAGGGAACTAGAGACTTAAAAATACTTTCCCTTCATATGGCTCTTATACAAATTATTTTTTCTATTTTCATTTAGTGTTTGAGGATCATTATAAGACATTTAACCTAAAAGAGAGTTTAATCATGGCAAAAGTTTAATTTGATAATTAGAGCAAAAATCATATATCTATGGTTTCTCACTTATATTTTACTCTGCAAGTAGCAAACTTTCAAGACATGTATCTTTGCCAGTTAGTTAACTGAGTTAGATACTACTACTTCCTGATGGGTTTTACTAATCAATGTCTGCAAATTATCTATAAACTAGTAGGTGAAAGGCACATTACACTCAGATGTTTTTTAAATAATTTTACCAGTTTTAATTGACTTCCTTTATTTTGCAAAGTAAGTTAACACTTTCTAGAGCATTACAATATAATGTGTATCTTTGTTGAAAAAAGAAAATAGGCCTTACAAAATTTGACTGGTTTGACTTATTTATGAATGAACAGGTGGTTATGAAATCTCTCTCTGATTATCTGTGCTTTTCCAACTACATCTAAGTAAAACCAAACAAAAGTCATATGATATAACTTAAGGAGAAAATATCAGACTTCTCCTGCTTGAGGCAAGATTTCAATTTAGAATGACCAAGAAAATAACTTAGATCAGAGCCTCTGAAAATCCAGTTTGCTACTATTAGAGTATATTTTAAGTTTGATTGCTTATAATAACTCTCCATCATTTATTGAAAATTCATGTGGCTAATGAAGAATTTTGATTACTTCAAAGGTTTTTTCCAGATAGAAAACTAGCAGTGGGATGAAAAGCTTTTTTATTTTTAATGAGCATATTTAGAAAGCAGGATTGGGCCTACCATTTGAGAGGAAGCTTAACTCTAAACACCAACCTAAAAGATATTTTATTTTGAAATGTTTATTTTAAAAGGCACAGGAGTCACTTATTCTTGTTTCATTTGCAAACTGAAAAAATTCAGTACACATCATGGTATGGAAGTCCGTTACAATGGGCATTGGTAAGAATGGCAATCTGTGTATAGGCCCGAATAAACTGCTTAGGTATGCAAACTTGTCAGGCGTGAGAAATCTCTGTGTTCATGCATAGCTGGACCCTCCCACTGGGTCAGCTAGGAAGACAGCCTTGAAGCTAATCTTGTTCCCAGAGCCCCAGAACACTGAGCCCCAAGAACAGCCAACATAGTGACCCTGAGCAGACAGGTGTCACCTTTTGGTATACTTGGGTATGCCTCTTTGTTCGACTGTGTAGAGAGCCTCCTTTGTTCCAATGTGTATATATTACGCCCTTACTGTAAACTATTTGTACTGCTGCTGCACAGGGTGGGACAAACCATGTGTGGAACACCGACATCCCTAATAAGCAGCCTGGTGCCTGCAAAGGAGAGTGGGTACAGGAACACCTAGACTCTCTTTAGTCGTTACCCTAATTGCAGCTATGACAGGAGCAGAATAACCGTGCATAGGGGCACCAGCATTCTAGCTGCTGCCAGCAATAAAGCATGCCAAATTTCCTCAAGGCTCCCAGTATGCTCTTCACCAGACCAGAGTCCTGCCCACTGTCAGAATCTACTGGTCCAAAAGCTCGCGGACCAGACAAAACTAAAATTATATTTTTTCCTCTGTTACTGAGTCGTCCAGCTCTTACTGGTTACCTGTCAACTGTTTAGTTACTTTAGGTTACTTAATCCAATCAGAGCCAGTGACGTAAAGTGATTTTCTGGGAGAAGACAAAGTTGTCCCTCTCTTCTACCAGGAGAATCGTTTCCTGTCCTTGGATGGTGTGGGGATGCGAGGCTCACATCAGTGAGAGGAGAGCTGAGAGGGACCAAGTATGGCCGAGATACGGAGGCTGAGGTGTGGAGCGTGAGGATATTTCCAACCTGTAACAGGGAGAATGGGAGAAACCAGGTCATGGGTAATATCATTTGCACGACTAGGTCAAACTTTCCTGAAGCTAAGCCCTGCCTTTGCGTAAAGATCCCTAGTAAGTACACAAAAGCACTTTTTTGAAATTTAAATCAAATAACTTCTAAGAGCTAAGGCCAGAACTAACTGCCAAGGGTCCCTCAGAGGAGCTGCAAAAGTGAGGAAAAGCGGGCTAATGGGAATCAGAACTAGCATGTGTTTGTCCTGGCGCCCTGTCCTGGAGTTGCTTTTACTTGGAGAACTTTGCAAAGGATGCAGGACTCATTGGGTCATTCCAGCTCTTCACTCCCCAAAGTGAAATCAAGAGTTTAGTTTAAAATAAAGGCTAATGAGGACTAAATACCCCTACACTACATAGATTCCTTGTTCAATCCGAGGAAATAAGAAGAGCTCACACTTTGGAGCCTGGTAGCCCTGGTTTGAAATTCTATCACACTTACTCATGATTCCTATAAATTGTATGTTCCATGGCCACTAGAGAAAGAATCTGATAGCATTCATTCTTTACCAAGCAGAAACTATTTATGATTATTAAAACCTAATAGCAGATTTGAAAAGAGACAAATTCAGCTTGGTAGGCTTTTTTAAATTCCCATCCTAGCCTACACTCATGTAAAATGATCTCATTTTTATTTAGAAATAAAAAGCTAGCTATTCTAATTTATAGCCTATATATTTAATGAGCAGAGATGGTTTTAAATGATTCTTACAAATAGGTCCCAATGCAAAGTGGTAAATGTGTGTGTGCTGATCTCCTGCCCCCATTTTCCTGCAGTGTCAAATGTCTCCAATCCGTCACCTCTGTCTCCTTTGAGTGAGTGCCCACCTTCTGAATTACTGACAACATGGTCCTTTAGGACACTAGTTCCAATAGATCAGAGTTGGAAGTGTTGTTAATACGTATTTATTAGCCTTGCTTTAAAATATTTCCCTATGTTAATCACCACAAAGAATATTTATTTTATATGATATGATACATATTTTCTATCTAGGCCATGTTACATATTGGATCAGCCATACTAGGTTAAAATAATTAATTACATATATATATTTATGTCATGTAGGTATTTTTATTACAAAGCAATTCACCCTACCTACAGAAGCTTTATAATGGCTTAATATCTGTATTTCCTGATGCCTGTTATATGTCATTAACTCAAAAATCAATTTCATACAGAATACCAGAGCAATTTAGAAATAGCCATAAAAATTTAGAGGGCTGACAATCTAGGCCAAAAAGTCAAGAGTGGGTTCAGAAATTAAAAAGTCATCAACCACACAGTGACATAATATCAGGTGCTCCTGATGTGATAATGACATATACATCATATTTCCTAAGTAAGCATTTGTACCTTAGACAGTTGCCATTGTGAAAGAGATGTTATTATATGTTGTTTCAGTGATGTATGTCATGTATTAATGTAACTAATCTCTAAACACTCACTGACAGGTAGTGTCTCATTCACTTTGCCTCCGATGATAATGGAGCTGTTATCATTTGAGAGGAGAAAAAAATTGCAGTGCTGTATTTTACATTTCTGTAGGGATTTCTTTGGATTGATTATTATACTTGTAAATTTCCCTTTGTCTTCTAAAGAAAAATAGTATTTGTTTAACAGCACACTGCAATACCTAATGCCTGAAGAATACCATTTTATATTAGCATGATCCAGAAGTGCCTAGTGTATAACTCAAAGTGTTATGCACTTAAATTTACTTAGTCTTTATGACCAATAGGGTGAAGTTGTTTTCCTGAGAGGTTTCTTATCTTTCAGTATATTTTAAGGATGTATGAATAATATAAAAACAATTCTACCAATTAAAAAAAAAATTACTAGAGGATTCCAAGAAGTTCTGCATGGGAATGTTGAAGAGGTCTTAGAAAAAAGAAAAAAAGAAAAAAAAACCCAAGTTAACAAAACACATGTTGAGTTGCATAGCCAGGCTAGGTTTATTGATTAGCATGAACCCCAGATGTACCCACAGTCTCTTAGGAGCATTCAAAGTGTGACAGTGGATTTCCTGAACAAAATAGAAGTAAATGTTCTTGCTAAATACTGAAAGGACGCATTTGTGTAACTACTAGCTTCAGCACTATTTTTAGCTGTTGTTTATAGGGATCGTGAACTTTACGCCTACATTTAGACTTGATTAGATTATATCACATGCTGGACTCTCAAGCAATCCAATTGCTTGGAGACCAGCTCTGGTACGCTAGGGCCTGCGCGTGGCCTCACCACTGACCAATGAATGGAGAGACGCTTGATGTTCTTCCCCGCTGATGCACATGAGCAGTAGATCCCCTTTGCAGATGCACATGGTCACACAGTTCCTGGTCAATAGCTATAATTACCCCATACCATTAATAATCCACTTAAAGAATTGATCATAATATTATTGAAATCTGGTATAATATCTAAAAAGCAAATTAATCACAACTTTTCATTGTCTTAAGATTTGCAAGAATGTACTCATGCCTCACTACTATTGGACAATGAGATTTTGTGGGTCCCTGCGGTTAAGAACCATAACAAGAACTGTAAGAAACTTCTGGGGAGTATTGAAAAGAGGCTACAGCATCAATGTGGCCTAAAGTTCCCTGCCAGACTAAAGTGGGACTAACTCAATTTAGGAGAGCAGTCCCACAATTCAGGCATCCCAGTATGCCTCCACGATTGAGGTACGGCTGCCTGCCACCACACTTTACTTCTGACATAGATAGAGGGACAGAATGGTTGATAACAGGACCCTTAAATGCTGTTGAATGAAGAAGAGGAAGGGAAATGGACAGCAGAGCAAGGCTTCAAAGACAGCACATCATTGTGAACTGCTGGCTGGAAAAAACAGCAGCTCATAGTCCCTTGCCAGGTAAGCATGGCAACAGATTTAACTGGATGGCTTAGTTGGGAGAAGCTGCCAAAAGAACAGGGGTTGTAGAGGCAATGCCTTAATCAGACACACAAGTAAAACCTACAGCGCAAGTAGTAATTATTGTCATGTAGTATGGGTAGGACCTTTGATAGTAGCATAGCTTCTGAGTCACGCAGAGATGAAGAGGGTGACATTTGAAAACAAAGAGCACCGAGTGCACATGTGGAGAGGCAGCAACACACTGGTTGGGATGCGGACTCTGGAGCCTGGCTGAGTGTTTGAGTCATGCATTTGCCATGGCTGTGCGCTCATGAGTAAGTGAACCATCTCCAGGATGCTATAGCGCTCTCTTCTGTAAAAAAATGATAACCAAAGTTACTTTATACATTGCTCATGAGGATTTCATTTATGAGAAGCATTTCAAGCAGTTCTTGGCCTTTTATTGTTTTGTAGGGCTCCTATTACTTTAAAGGAATGAGATTACTATAAATATTTTATGTGTGCACTTAAATTCAGTCAAATTTATCATATTGAGTTATGATTTTAACATTAGAAATATATCTGTAATTGAGGCAAATTACATCACAGATTAAGAACCTTAACTCAGACCTGCAATATTTTGGAAAATGATGAAAAACAAAATAGGCTCCTTTTTTAAAGTTGTTATCTCTGAAATCTTTATGTTAACAGTCAGCAAAACAATTCCTTCGAGCCATTAGTAAAGGAAACAGAAAACACCCAGCTGGTAAAACATTACCATTTATTTATTCATTTGACCCTTGTATCTTTGACATTGACAGCATTTTGTTCTTTGTTGCATTCTTAAAAAGAGTGCCATCAAATCACTTGCTGGCTTCTGCCTTGGTGTTATAAATAGTAGTCATTGGATTGAAGAAATGGGTAGTTTTTTCTAAACTTAGAAAATAGAAGTAAATATAGTATGAAATGATTTTTGAGATTTTTTTTCTTGTATCACTGTTCTCTGGGTAATACCATTATTCCCAACAAAATGGACCTTTATATAAAAACTACATTGAATATAAATATAGTAAAATATAGTTGTCCCTTGGCAGCCATGGGGGATTGCTTTCACAGATACCAATACCCTCAGATGCTCCAATACCCTCTACAAAATGACTTAGTATTTGATATAACCTATACAATCCTCCCCTGTACTTTAAATCATCTCTAGATTACTTATACTATTTAACACAATGTAAAGGCTATATAAACAGCCTTTTTATTTTTGAAAAATAACAAGGAAAAAGGCTTTGCATTTTCAGTACAGACACAACTATCGACCATCCAGGAACTATGTAATAGTAATACACATCAGCAATAACGTGACATTTTTGCAATATTTTCTACACATAGTTGGTTTAGTCCAGATGCAGAATTTATAGATACAGAGTGCAAATGTACAATTATATAAATAATTGTTTTAACAAATGTGCCTGAGGGGAAAGCCTTGGAGAAAAGTTATTAATCTGCCTGGTTGCAAATGTCACAGAGTGGTGTTACTTTTTCCAGGAACTCTTTCTTGAGTTCAAGGACCTCAAGGACCCCTACCTGACCTATACCTAGTATAGCCATTGCTTCATCATTTTCTGTTTTCCTCATCAACTGGCCAACTTCACTACTAGGACAATATGTTTCTTATTGTATGTAGGTACCATGTCTTTTTACTCTGCTAGATTTAGCAGATCATCTTGTGCATAATAAGCAACCAATAAATACTGGAAAAATAATAAAGGGGGAATCTTTGGGTAACAGGAAAATAGTTTTCAAATAGTCTGAAGTAAGTATACACTGCTTTTATAATTTAAAGTAATTGAGTGAATTCAATTTAGCAAAAAAAAATATTTTTAAGTGTTGGGCTTCAAGAAATAATTATTTATTCAAGAAAAAGAAAAGAAATAAAGGCAGTAATGTGGACCAAGTATCAAGGTATATACTACCCATATGGTTGAGACATGTTGAGCAATAATATTATATTGATGTTTTTCATAATAGAAGGAAGTTTCTTTTTCCTACTTAAGACAATTGACCTTCATCCATCACTTTTTTGTTTTTTTGTTTTTGTTTTTGTAATATGTAGCATTATTTGTAATATGTAATATATAATATGTAAATAACTTACAAAGTTAAGCTTGGAGTTTGAGTACAGGCTGTGACAAGATTAATTTATTACAAAATAAAACTTGGAGTGGAACCAACAAATAATAAATAATCTTGGACTATTTCTAGATTATGAAAATACTATTTCTTACATATTAAGTGGTCTTTATCTAGAGAGTTGCATGATAGTGAAACAAAAAAGAGCTCAGAGCATTTTTTTTCTTTAAAACACAGACTGTGGTACATTTGCGCTATCATGATTTCTTTTTGGAGCCTCATTTTCTCATACTATTCTTTTTATTATTAAATGAATTATCTCATATCATCACCTTAACCTGGGTCCCATGTCTATAGCAGCATAGTTTTAAAATGACAAAGGTGAACCTTACTTAAACAAAAATGTAAATTCAATATAAAAACTATTACGTTAAATGAAAGATGCATAGTGTGTCCAATGATTTGTTAACTACAGGAAGAAATAACCTACCATTTTTAAATGAAAATTGTAGGTGTGGTATAGCACCTCAAGTGTGCAAATCATTCTAAACATTTAGGCCATCATTCCTCTTTTTTACTTAAATACTTCCATAATTATGTTTAAGGAGGAAGATTAAAAATTGTGACAGGTTAGAAATAGCCCAATTTCATTTGGTTCCTGGAACATCATCTTTGTGTAGTGAACATTGATTACGAAATCAGCTTTAAAGAAAATTAAAATGAACAATGATTTCAACCCCAAGAACCTGTCAGAGGAACTTTATTTTTAAAGCAGAATCAATATCTTACACCATTCATGATACTAAGCAAAGACACCAGAGAAAATCAGTGTTGTTGCAAAGATTGATTTTTTTCTCTTTATGTATTTTCATATCGATCTTAAATTTCATGACTTGAACTACTGAACTCATAATTTAAATATTACTAAATGAATAATTTGAAGGGAAAATGTCATAATATTATCACAAGTTATTTCCCTCTATTGTTTTCTTTTTATACATTCACAAACCACTCAGCTGTGTTTCATACACACACACAAAGCCACATACAGAAAATTTATTTCCATCATTATTGCAAAAACTACTTATTTTAGAGTGAAACTTGATTTACACCTTGATATAGCAAGGAAGTCAAACAAGGTTATCATCCTTGTGACTAAGGTTTCCTACTCTGTTGAAACATTGGTGCACATTTACCGCGTGCATTTAGAGAAATAACAGGGGCCAAATGAAAGTATCAGGGACAAAATTGTTTTTTGTAATAGCTCAGATTTGGGACAGGTGAGGATGCTTTAGTTTAGAAAAAAAGTACAGAAAGCATGTCAGGGCATTGATGTCAGAAAGGAGAATGTTTCAGATAATGACTGTCAGCCTTTTCCAGATGTTTTTCAAACTGGAGAAATTACAAAGGCAGAAATGAGCATGCAGGCCACAGATGGCTTTTTCTGCACTTGCTGATTATACATTTTGAACAGATATTTTACTTTTATATGTCCAATCAATAGGCATTCCAAAATACTTTTGCCAAATGTTTTAATGGGCTATTCCAGAACAGTTAAGAGTTCCTTGCTACTTGCACCTGTATACATTGTTTAATTTCTTACATGACATTTTACTATGCACATTTGGAATTAAAGTAGATTTTAAAGTATAAAAATTACAGACTGTATAAGACTACTTTGCATTAAAATAATATTAGGCCCCGGCTGGTGGTACAGTGGATAGGCACAAGCCTGCAAACCCAAAGGTCGCTGGTTCGATTCCCAGCCAGGGCACATAACCAGGTCTCCAGCCAGGCCTCTAGCCAGGTCCGTAGCTGGAGGCAGGTTAAAGGCAACCATACATTGATGTTTCTCTCCCTCTCTGCCTCTCTCTAAAAATAATAAATAAAATAAAATAAAATAAAATACCGTTAGCTTCCAGGCCCACCTAAAGGCCTGCATAAGGGAACCAGATGAATTCTCTAGATAGCCGAAGGATTTACCAGAGGCAACTTCTTGAGTCTTTTCTTCACAATTACATACAAGCCACAACTACATAATAAGAGAGTATCACCAGGTGTGAAACATTTGTTTCAATTGCCTGGACAAATGTTTATGAAAAGCAAATAAGCATACTTATTTTTATGAAAATGGAATGGAGCAGTTATTTGCAGCATAACTAGAAGTAGCCTTTGAGTGAATCAATGAGTCAATCAAAGAACAATCAAGTTGTTCTTTCTGTGAGGACAGTATAGACACATCTAAAAAGTCAGCAAGAAAAACAGTGCATACCAGGAAAAATTATAGTTTTAGCAAGATATAACAGTATTTCTCATGGTGTGATATGGTAAATATGATCCATCAAAATCATTTGGAAGTATACACAAAATGCAGTTAGTGAATCCAAATTCAAACTTTTGTTCCAGAAACCCTGATTATGTAGGACCAGAAATCTGAACTTTTACCCACCTCCCCAGGTATTTTTTATACACTTTAGCAATTCTGAACTAAAGGGGCAGATAATATGTTGAAGAGAAAGATAAATATAGAAGAGTATTTTGGAGCTAGAAAATATAAATTCCAGACTAAGGTCTAGATTTTATTCAGTAAGGATTGGAGAGCCATTCAATCATTTTAGCATGGAAAGAACACAATTAAAAACTACTTGTGGACAGTGAACATTGCAGGAATGTGAAATGGTAGGGTGTGAGAGCAGAAGAAAGAGTATGGCAAAATATGAGATTGCAAGATCCCAAACCAATGAAGGGGCTGTGACAACAGATAGAAAGTGATGGATTACAATGTACTTCAGAGGATTCCCTGGTGACTTTATGAACATAATAAATCACAAATGGTCCCTGGTGGGAGGCTCATTTGGTTGGTGCATCCTCCTATGCAACAAAAGGTTGTGGGTTTGATCCCTCGTCAGGGCACGTACCGAGGCTGTGGATTCAATCTACAGTCAGAGGACATGTGGGAGGCAACCAGTCAATCTTCCTCTCTCGCATCAATGTTTCTCTCTCCCTTTCTCTCTCTCTAAAATCAATAAATGTATCCTCATGCGAGGATTTCAAAAAAATGAAATCACCAATGGAAAAGGTCACAGTTGACCATGAAATTTGGAGTCCACCTGATTAATGTCACAAAAGAGCCAAACCAGGAGGGAGGTTGTTGGTTGGGTGATGTGATAAGAAGAAAATTTTATTACATACATTTTTTTGTATACATGAGTTTTCTATATGGTAATGTTCAACTGGCAATACAGGCTAAAGGTCAATATACACCTCCCCAAAGACTCTACTGAGTTCAAACATCTTTTCTAAATGGGATATTTTTAGTCAGTAGAATGCTTATATATTCAACTGCAAATAACTTGTTTTTCTGTGATTTAGCCTATTATTACTTAATAAGTAAACTAAAAAGTAATATAAGCTTTATCAGTCATTTGTTTAAACCTTCATCTAGTATTTCTTCCACCCCTATAACTAACAAACATGAATCTGTTTTTTAATTAAATTAATTGGGGTAACATTGGTTAATAAGATTATATAGGTTTCAAGTGTACATTTCTATTATACATGAACGTATATTGCATTGTGTGTCTGCCACCTATAGTTAAATTATCTTCCCTCACAGTATATTTGACCCCCTTTACCCTTTGCTTCCCATCTATCCCTCTTCCCTCTGGTAACCAACTTACTGTTGTCTGTGTTTATGAGGGGTTATTTTTGTTTTGTTCATTTGCTGTTTTCAGTTTTATGCCCCACAAATGATTGAAATCCTAAGGTTCTTAACGTGTTCTGTATGAGTTATTTTGCTTAGCATATTCTCAACATCTATCTATGTTGTCACAAATGGCAGTATTTCATCCTTTCTTATGGCTGTGTAGTATTCCATTGCATATATATATATCATATATTCTTTATCCAGTCACTTGTCAAAGTATACTTTGGTTGTTTCCATGTCTTGTCCATCATGATTAATGCTGCAATAAACGTAGTAGTGCATACATATAATTCATATAACTTAACACCTAACAATCCAATTGAATAAAAGGACAGAGGACCTGAACAGACACTTCCCCCAAGAAGATACATAGATGAGTAACAGATAGATGAAACGATGCTCCCAGAGTAAACAACAGAGCTAACTGTTCACAGACCCTGAAACACAATATCGTACATTGATAAAGACGTGACATTTCTATCATTATTTTAAGTATGTTACCATGAATTTTCTTTTGATTTTTTTATTTAAAGTTTTATGTATACAATGCAAATATGTATTATAACAAAGGAAGCTAATCTAGCTAGATGAATTATCCAAGAATGACTCTGGAATATGTGTAATTAAAGGAAACATTTAAGACCCTGGCAGGATAGAGTATTCTTGGTTGCAAGCCTTTGTTTTTCATTGCTGGAAATATTTTTTGCCATTCCCTTCTGGCTTGTTGTGTTTCTGTGGAGACAAGCCCCCTTGTATGTTATTAGCTGTTTCTCTCTTGCTGTTTTTAGGATTCTCTCCTTGTCTTTGAAATTTGCCAGTTTCATTATGATATGTCTTGGAATGGGTCTGTTTGGGTTCATCTTCATTGGGACCCTCTGTGCTTCTTGAGTTTGAATGACATTTTCTCTCCTCAATTTAGGGAAGTTTTTTGTCATTACTTTTTCAAGCAGGTTTTCTATCCCTTGCTTCTCCTTGTTTCTTTCTGGTATCCCTATGATACAGATGTTATTATGTTTCATGTTGTCCTGCAGCTCTCTTAAAACCTCTTCATTCTTTTTCAGTCTTTTTTCATTTTGTTGCACTGCCTGGGAAGTTTTTTCTACATTGACCTCCAGCTCGATTATCCAACCTTCTGCTTTTTCTAGCCTGCTTTTGATTCCTTCTACTGTGTTCTTCAATTTAGAAATTGTATTCTTCATTTCCTCCTGGCTCTTATCAATGGTTCTATGTCCTTTTTAATGCTGGTATAGTTCTCAACAAGTTCCTTGGAGCTTTCCTGGAGTTCTTTTTTAGTTCCCCTGAAGTTCTTCATAGTTCCCCTGGAGTTGTGTGTAGTTTCCTTTGAACTCACTGAGCTCATTGAGCTTTTCTATCATCATTATTTTGAATTCCATGTCTGAGAGTGTGCTTGCCTCTATTTCATTTTGAACTCTTCCTGGGGATTCCTCCTTTCCATTTGCTGAGGGTTTATTTCTTTGTCTCCCCATTTTAGGTGACTCTTGTTTGTTTCTGCTTCTTGGATTGGTCCACTTTGACTTACTGCCTTAGTGGTGTGGCTTTCTGTGGTGTAGAGGTGCACTTTTTTTTACTTCCTGGATCTGTGCTTGGTGACATCAGCTTGTGTCCCAGTCTGGGCCTAGTCCAAGTTAGTATTTTTAAATGTTGAAATTTCTTATGTCCCAGCTTTATAAAATATATAGAAAAGCAGAATAACTAGTGGAATAAGGAAAAACTTTGACTTGAGGTCCATATTTAGCAACAACTATTTGTAGGTTAATGTTGCATTTTTAAAAATTCTAATGTAAACATAATTACTCATTATTTTAAGAACATTTCCTGCACAGTTATTCCATGAAGTGAGTTAAATGCATCAATTAACATTCAATCAGCAAATATTTAAATATGTTTACCCATCTCAAAGGTGCTACTATTTAAAATCAAGCATTATTTCTTATCAAGCAGGCAGTAACAATTTTAGTAAAGTGAGACAGTCTCAAAGAATAATATAGTGTGTTTCAAATCAGAGTATAGAAAGTTACCGGCAAATGAATTTATTCACAGAATTTTTTGTTCAATATTAGCTCATTTCTGAGGTAATATATTTTCCCCAAATTTAAAGTTAGCTGAAGAACATATCTAACTCAATCTACTGCATCATGACTAAGTAAAGAAGTCTTTCAAGATGACATAAAATATTTGATGTTGATAATACTTGAATAATATCAATTGCATAAAATGTTTTAACATCAAAATTCAAGAAATGTGAAAAGAAAATAAGCCTGCTACATCTATTCTATATACAGTACTGCATTCTTACATAGTTAAAGTTTGATTTAGCTGGAAAAAAATTCCAAAACCCTTGTTCCCAAACACTTCTCCCAATTCTATAATTAAAATACAATTTGTTCAACAAGTGATAGTTTAATAGTAGCTACAGACAAACTTGTTTTTGTTCATCCTGTAGTTTTTATTAAGTATATAATAATCCTACTACTTAGAAAATTCTTTTCACCAACATTAAGACCATGAAAGCCACACAGCTGCTTCTATGAAAAGCTAAAACTCATATCAGTATTTTCTAAACCCAAATGAAGAAGTACAATTAGGTTTAAATTTTCATTAAAGGAAAGAAAGAAAAAAACTAGGAGGTAGTTCCAATAAAGGTATTCCAATAAAGGTATATTGGAATATTTTATGTATAGCTATTTTAAAAAATGATGTATTATGTATAAATAAAAACTAAGTGACTGACTTATTTCAAAATATATGTGACATATATATCTAGTTTAAAAAGCTACTCTACGGCAGAGTGGAATGCACTGAAATGAATGAAATATCATGAATATTTGGATTAGTACTTAAGTGGTCCTTCCCTAAATAAATTATATTCTTAGTTTTCCTATGTGAAGTGTGGGCTACAATTATATTATCTTCAAAATTTTATTTTAATGTAACTTTTATTTATTCTATATTTTCATCAAATGAACACTGTCTTGCACATTTTTAGAGTTTCTTTTTTGGAAGAGGTCTAAGGAAAGTTTATTTGATATGAGTAGTGGAAATTTTATATACAGAGGTTGACAAAAGTAGATTTACAGTTGTGAGTATGCAAAACACATATTTTACTTTTGTATTATTTATTAATTATTGTATTATTTTTCATATAAACAACTATAGACCTACTTTTGACCCAGTCTTGTATTCTTGGGATAATTGAAAGTTTAAGAAATTGTCAAGTCATTTAGAGATAAGACTAGCCAGCAAGTTGGCTTAACAAGTAAACAAACGTTACTATTATTTTGATTTTTAAAATGGTATATGTTTGTAACAAGGCTTATTTTATCATATGCCATCAACTGACTGAAATCTGAAACCAATTCTAAAAATCATGTATGTTGACAATAACTTTTAAAATTAATTTATTGTTTTTCTATGACAGTTATCCCATTTCTCTCCCATTGCTCTCCCTGACACCTCCCTCCCCATCCCCTCTCCCACAGTCATTCTCAACCCTGCCATCCATGTCCATGGTTCATTTATACTAGTTCCTTGATTAATTCCTTCTCTTCTTCCCTCCCTCTTCCCCCACATCCCTGCACTCTGGTCACTGTCAGTCCATTCCTTGTTTCCATGCCTCTGGTTCTGTTTTGTCCATTTGTTTGTTTTGTAAATTAGTTTCCTGTATTAGGTTAAGATCATATGGTATTTGTCTTTCACCACCTGGCTCATCTCACTAAGCATAATACTTTCCAGTCCCATCCAGGCTGTTGCAAAAGGTAGGGTAGTATTCTGTTGTGTAAGTGTATCACAGTTTTTTGATCCATTCATCCACTGAAGAGCATTTAGACTGTTTCCAGGACTGGGCTGTTGTAAATAGCATGTCATAGATGAATTGGTGTTTCAGGATTCTTTGGGTATAATCCTACTAGTACAGTTGCTGGGTTAAAAGGCAGTTTCATTTTTAGTTTTTTGAGGAAATTCCATTTTGTTTTCCACAGTGGCTGCACCAGTCTTCATTCCTACCAATAGTCCACTACAGTTCCCTTTTCCCCACATCCTCACCAGAACTTGTTATTTGTTGATTAATTAATTATGGCCATTCTGACAGGTGTCAAGTGGTATCTAATTGTGATTTTAATTTGCATCTCTCTAATGGCTAGTGGTGTTGAGCATTCATTCTTTCATGTCTATGGGCCCTTTATATGTCCTCTTCTGAGAGGTGCCTGTTCAGGTCTTTTGCCCATTTTTTACTGGTGTTGAGTCATAAAAGTGTTTTATATTTTTTAGAGATCAAACCCCTGTCTGAGGTATCGTTGGCAAGTATGTTTTTCAATATGGTGATTTCCCTTTCATTTTGCTGATGTTTTCTATAACTGAGCAGAAACTAGTTTGATATAGTCCCATTTGTTTGTTTCTTTATTTCCCTTGCCCTAGGAGAAATATGGGTGAAAATATTGTTCTGTGGGATATCTGAAATTTTACTGCCTATGTTTTCCTATAGGAATTTTATGGGGGTGTGGCTTGTCTTTTATACAACTTGAGTTTATTCTGATGTATGATGTAAGTTGGTGGTCTAGTTTCAACTTTTATATCTCCCTGTCCAGTTGTTGTAACACCACTTGTTGAAGAGGCTATTTCAACTCTATTTTATGCACCTTCCCGCTTTGTCAAATATTAATTGACCGTAGAGTCCTGGGTTTATTTCTGGGCTCTCTATTCTGCTGCCAATACCAGACTATTGGTATTACAGTTTGATATCAGATATTCTGATTCCTCCTACTTTATTCTTCTTTGTCAAGATTGCTGAGGCTATTCAGGCCCAATTTTGGATCTTTAAATATTTTTGAAGTATTTGTTCTAGATCTGTGAAATATGTCATTGATATTTTAATGGGGATCACATTGAATCTGTGAATTGCTTTGGGTAGTATGGACATTTTAATGATATTAATTCTTCCCATCCATGCATATGGTATATTATTCCATTTGTTCATATCTTCCTTACTTTCTTCAGTGTTCTGTAGTTTTCCAAGTATAGGTCTTTTATCTCCTTGGTTAAGTTTATTCCCAGGTACTTTATTTTTCTTGTTGCTATGGTAAATGGGATTTTTTTGTAGTTTCTATGATGTTTTATTGTTGGTGTACAAAAATGCCTTCAATTTCTAGATATTGACTTTGCATCCAGCTATTTTGCCAAATTCACTTATTGAATTGAGTAGTTTTTGATGGAGTTTATAAGGTTTTCTGTGTACACTATTCTGTCATCTGCAAGTAATGACAGTTTTTTCCCTCCTTTCCAATTTGGATGCCTTTGATTCCTTTTTCTTGTCTGATCAGTATGGCTAGAACTTACAAAACAAAGTTGAATAAGAAGTGGAGAGAGTGGACAGCCTTGTCTGGTTCCTGATCTTACGGGAAAAGCTTTTAGTTTTTTCCCATTGATTATGATGTTGGCTGCAGGTTTATCATATATGACCTTTATTATGTTGAGGTATGCTCCCTCTATCCCTACCTTGTTGGCCATTTTTATCATAAATGGGTGCTGTTCTTTAGCAAATGCTTTTTCAGCATCTATTGATATGATCATCTGGTTTTTGTCTTACATTTTGTTTATGTGATATACTATGTTTATTGATTTGCAAATGTTGTACCATCCTTGCATCCCTGGGATGAGTCCCACTTGATCATGGTGTATTATCTTTTTAATATATTTCTGGATCTGGTGTGCCAAGTTTATTGAGGATTTTAGTGTCTATGTTCATCAGAGATGTTGGCCTATAGTTTTCTTTCTTTGTTGTGTCTTGACCTGGTACTGGGATTAGAATAATACTTGCCTCATAGAAAAAGTCTGAGAGTCTTCCCTCTTCTTGGGTTTTTTGGAATAGGTTGAGAAAGATAGGAGTTAGTTCTTCCCTAAATATCTGGTAAAATTTGCCTGTGTGGCCATCCAGTCCAGGCCTTTTAAAATCTTTGTAGCTTCCCTGGAGTTCTTTGTAGTTCTCCTGGAGTTGTTTGTAGGTTTCTTTGAGCTTGCTGAGCTTACTAAGCTTCTTTATAACCATTATTTTGAATTTCACGTCAGAAAATTTTCTTGCCTCACTTTTATTTGGTAGTTTTTCTGGGGATTCCTTCTTTCCTTTTGATGGGGGGTTGTTTCTTTGTCTCCCCATCTTAGGTGACTTATTTGTTTCTCCTTCTTAGGTTGATATGATCATCTGATAAAGTTTGACTCCCTTCCTTCATGGTGTCTGTCACCTGCTGTGGTAAAAGCCTCTGGGATTCAATGGTGTAGTCTCTTTGGTTTCCTGAACTTGATGATATTAAGATGCCCTTTGTGTCATTTATTTGGACTGTCTAGTTGTATTTCAGTTCTGGTTACTATTGTATTGTCTTCAGTGGGTCCATCCCTCAAGCTAGCTGACTGAGAGTCTCTCCACTCACCATGTCTTGTATACTGTTTTTGAGATATTGCTAAAACAGAGCCACCAATCCAGGCAAGATACCCACATTGCCAAAGTTAACCCCCACCCTCAATCACACTTTCAACTGCAAATGAGCCAGTATTAATAAGGGTATAAAAAGATTAAGACTATTATAAGAAAGAAAAAACAAATAAGAGTTGACTAAATGAAAGATAAATCATTTTTGAGAGGGGAGAGGGAGGAGTAATAATACTGGCAAGAAGGGACATGATAATGAGAGAAAGTAAAATTTACATCTTATATAAAAAAAGGAAGGCAAGAAGGCAAAATGAAGAGAAGAGAAGCATATAATATTAAGTTTAGACACAAGTTATGATATACTGTGTGAAAGAACAAACACAAAAAAATAAAGAAGATGAATAAGAAAAACAATAGGAACCAAATTAGGGGGAAAGTTTTACTATGGCACTATCAGCAACCTATGAGCTAAGATTTGTATAGGTGGGGTGGGAATTTTTTAAAAAAAGGAGAAGATTAAAAGATGTCTGGAGGAAAGGGAAATGATTTTAAGATGATAGAGGGAGAAGGAATACTAAGAGTGAAGAATGAGAATGAGGCTAAGACAGGGAAAAGATAAATTTTAAAATGAAAGAAAGAAGGGTCTGAAGGAAGCTACAAATGGAATAAGAGAGGGGAATGATAAGATTTGAGATTTGAAATACCAGAATAATGAAGACCTATGAATAAGATTGTGAAAATGCCCACAACTACTACCCTATCCATACTCAATGGGCACAGATTGATCAAGGTAGAGAGAGAACAAGTATATTTTATGAACAGGAAAAAAAATGTATGGTGACTAATGACAAGAAAAATGGTTTTGAGAGAGGCCAGAGAGGGGAGAAAAATAGTAATAGTGTGAATTGGAAATGAATCATAGCAAAAGAGAAGATAGAATTTAAAACAAAAATAAGAAGAGGAAATCAGGCGGTAAAATGGAATGAGAGAAGAGAGAAGCAAATATGAAATTTGAAATAAACTATAATATAAAAAAACTAGTTACTTAAAATGCACAAACTGAGAGGACAAGAAATGAATGTTAAAAGGATATGCAGCAAGCTAATAACTCATGTAGAGGATCATGGTGGAATTCCTCTTCATAGTATTCAGTGTTCACCCCTTTCTTCTCTTTCTGGTTCTGCCTCTGGTGAAGTCAGATCATGCCTGAATCTTGGCCTAGGCAGCCTGTTTGTGACCAGTAGTGTTTTACTTTCTACTGTCTGTATCTGTTTCTCTCCATTGATCCTATCACTGTAATCTGAAATCAGGCTTAAACCCCTTGGGGAGGAGCTAATTCCTATGGATAGAGCTATTGCTTCCCCTCAGACTGATGCCACTTGGAGGGGAGGTGCCTGCATAAAGGGTGGGTCACACAGCACAGGAGAAGTGTAAGAACTGGGTCCTGTGTGCTGTTCTCCCAGCTCTCTCTCCCCAACACTACCACCCCAAACTCTCCCCAAGCATTTCTCGTCCATCCTCCCTCCCTCTGCTGGATCCCAGGACTAGTGAGTGCTAATGCAATCTTTCAAACCTTCTGAAAAGAGTCTCTGTGTGACCTTCTTGCTGCAGCACTGGCCCTAACAGACCCACTTTGCCTGCAGGCATGCCCAAGTACCCTGCCAAATCTCAGGTCTTTTCTCCACTCTTTCAAAACAGTCTATGTGTGGCCCCTCCTCTGCAGCGTGGGTCCCTGGAGGCACCTTTCTCCCTGTGCTCCCCCATTCTAAAAATCACAGTCTCTCACAGTCAGGGCTGGCCTCTGTCTTCCTGTGCCTCTGGTAGTTTCATACAAATTTTCTCACTGAATCCTTACTGCATGTTGCTGGGAAATATGCCTATAGCAGGAGTGCAATTTCCAGGGCCAGGGCCACCCTGGATTCTCTTTTCACCCAGATAGCTCCCAGTTAATAAGCTGATCCACTGCTGCCCCTACAGGGTGCAGCCAGAGGGCTAGGCTGGGTATCTCCAGGGACCCTGCTTAGAAAGTCAGGGCCACAGGTTTTGCCCATTCCCATGCAATTCCAGAGTTCTGGACCCTGTTTGTGTGTATTCACAGCTGCTTTCACTCACCCATGCTCTGCTTTGCATCAAGTCGTCCCTCTGTGGGAGCAAGTAGACAGGGCTGCTAGCTATTCTGTTGCCATCTTCCTCTCTGATAATAACATTTTTATCTCCAAAAAGTAACGGTTTTCAAAAACCAACTTCTGCCCTGGCTGGTGACACAATGGATAAGGCACCAGTCTGTGAACCCAAAGGTCGCTGGTTCAATTCCCATTCAGGGCAAACATAACCAGGTTGCATGCAGGCCAGGTCTCCATCCAGGTCTGTGACTGGAGGAAGGTGAAAGGCAACCATACATTGATGTCTCTCTCCCTCTCTGCCTCTCTCCCTTCCCCTCTCTAAAAATAATCAATAAAATCTTTAAAAAAAAACAACTTCTATTTAATATGTTATTTTTTTAATGAATTTCATGAATTCAGTATCATGACTAATATCTATTTATAAGGTTAGCCTATGGAAGTAGGGCATGATTTCAGAACTGAGAAGAGCCATATCCTACTGAATATGTAAATACCTAAACCTGTTTTCATCTACACTAACATGTCACCAGAATGAATATCATCTGCTATAATTTCAAGTAAAACATGCTAACAGTGGCTCATTAATGTAAATACTATTCTTATGTTTCTTTTCTTTTAATGTTGAGTTCAATCTAACTGTAATAAATAATGTTCTTAAGACCATGGCTAAGTCACATCACACACAGCTACATTTCATGAAGGACAGTGTTGGTTTTGGACAGCAAGGTGGGAGGGAGAGGTTAGATGGAGTGATGAAAAGGTTGAAAAAGCTTTGAATGAAGGGTTTTATTTTCATAGTACCTGTTCTCAGAGTCAATGTCCAGTCTTTATTAAGGACTATCTTTTGTTTGTTTGTTTTTTAACTTGGCCCAAAAGAGAGTCAGTTATTGTGCATGGTCTCAGTGCATATGTTGGTCACATTTGGAAGTAATTTATTAAATACTAAACATGCATCTGGCCAATGTTCACACCAGATTATTTGGGCTGCTGATTAGGTGAGTTTTTCCACTGTCAATTATGAAATTCATGTGTCTCTTAGAATATGGTAGTTAGGAAGATCTATATAATGTATTTTAACCTTGATGAATTTTTAGAACACAATCCACATAGATAAGATTCAAGAATAAATAGTTTTGTGTACTGAAATTTTCTCCAAGACATAAAAATAGTTTTTAATTGAAGGCCCAGTGAAAATAAAACTCAAGTCAAACATTTGTCTTGTATCAAAGTCAATCTAACATTATATAATGCACATGTGGACTTTTCTACTAAGCTTCTTATCACTTCCATTTTCCAGGAGATGCACATCACCCATAATTAGTACTTGATATTTCAATTCATACCCACCTCTAAGATGCATGAAAAGCAATTATCTGCCTGAAAGACAAGTTAGAGTTGCAGTCACTACAATTTCAATATACTTAGAAGCATTCAATTTATCTCTTGTCAAAGACAGAGGCTTTCTAAATGAGGCACCATCCAATCATAATATTTATATTATAATCTGGATACTTATTTTTAATAGTGAACTTTATTTTTAATTTTGTAATTATTCCTGTCTTTGGAATACACCAATAAGAGAACAATGATTCATCATATGAAAGATTTAAGTCCCAAAGCTAGTTTTACATGTAAAAGAATAAAGTCTTTCATGTGATAATCACATTATTAACTATTTAAAAAACAGGAAGTCAATATTAAGTTGCTTAAAATGATGATTGGAAGACAAGTCTACATTCTAAATGGAGGGGTGAACTATTTTATAGTATTTTAAAAAATTAACTAGTAATTAGATTAAACAATTATCTTCCAAATAACCCAAAAGCAATTGCAAATATTTCTAAAGTAATGGCCCTCAAGTTATTATATAATTATCAAGTTTTTCAGGTTCTTTTAGTGAAACTATTAAGGAATACATTAATTCTATCATCTTTAATGTATCAGGCTCCATGCAAAATGCTAAATATCTCCTTATCTAAAGAGATTATTTAACGTAATAAATAGTATGATAATGGAATAAAGTGAGATGTATTAGTTTAAAATACTAGAAAAAACTTTGCATATTATTTAGCGCACAGTAAATTAACTAGTAAACATTTGTTGAATGAAGTAAGCCAGTCTTCATAATGTTCTTTTTCAAAGATGACTTTTTTTTAATGAGAAAATAAAATAGATGCAGCTCTCATATAGTTGAAATGTACAAAGAGGTTATCTCCACTAAAGCAACAAAATGCTAGCAATAAATCATTCTTTTATAGTATGCAAAGAAAAATTGGATATATTTTTATCTCCTACTAAACATTTCCAGTAGCTGTTCCAAGAAATGTTCTCCATTGCTAAGCTTCCTAAAATGAATTTTTAAACAAAACATTAAAAGCACACTTTGCAAATCAGTTACCAGGAAGTAAAATAACAGGCAATGGCAAGCTAACAAGCTGTATAATGAGGTCACTTGACTGGTCCTTCTACTTAGGCAAACCATTTAATCAAAATTAGCATCACATCCTCAGGCCTTGTGCTCTTAAATAAATTGTATCTTTACATTTTTGCATGTTCTCCTTTAACAGTTGTGAAAATAGAACCCCCTGTAAAAACTCAACTGTAAAGTTTTTGGGAAAAAATCTCCTATTACATGTTTTGTTTTTTCTACTTGCCGTTATTTTAAAATAGATCAAGTCAACAACTCAGGTACAGATTAATTTTTTTTCAAATATCTCATCCTGTTAAAAGAATACCTTAGTTATTTTAGTAACTCACAGTTTACAAGATACTTTTCCACAATGTGCTCATTCAACCCTCAAAGCTTCCCTTTGAAGTAGCTAAGCAGATCTTACCCTCATGTTACAGATTTGAAAACTAAGGCTCAGAGAGGTTAAACAACATACCCATGTTCACTTAACTATTGGAAAAAGAGGGCTAATCTTATTGAGCCATGTTAATATGTTAATATAATGGAATAATAACTGTTAATGAGACATACATATATGTTCATGCATTCATCTATTCAGGGGTGCAATCAGTGTGCTGTGGTCTAGATTCTGCCATATCCTATGTGATAATACTAAAGACAAGAAAGATATAGTTGCTTCTTTCATGAGTTTACCATTTGTACACACGTAAAGATGAATTAGACCAAATATATTTTAACAAACAAATTTACCTCCTATTTACCTAGACTATTCTCTAAATATTTTAGTTATATTTTCTGCAATTTTATCAGAAAGAAAGGGAAAATGTTGTTTCCAATTTTGACTAGAACCATATGTAGATGGTTACATCTTATCTTACATATTAGCACTTTTATTTTTAAAAGTTACCCTTATTGAAATTCCTGGAATGATGAAGATGTACCCAGATATTTTATAATACAACTTCATTATGATTAATTATTGGTTAATAATCAATGTTCCTAAAATGACAGAATTATTTTTGAAATCTTAGTTTCAAGAGAGCAACTGTAATTTTTGGCAAAGAAATATAATTATGAATTATAAGTATCTCTCCTGACTTTTTCTTAGTATTATTTTTGAGAGTTCACCAACAAAGAGAATAGTGGGAGTAAACATCCAATTGAAGCTTAAAAGTAATAAAGTGGTAGACAATTGGCAATATTAACCCTGAAAACTGATAAAAAGAAGAACACCAAATATAAGCTTAGGCTAGCCTTAGTATGTCATATTGCTACCTGGCACATGGAACCTGGAGGCTTCTATTATTGGGACTAAGCTATAACGGAGAAACTTTCAGCTAATGTACTGGATCGTGAAAACGAAAAAAAATATGGTATTTTTTCTTTCAACTAACATATGGTATATATATCTGCACCAATATGACTTCAAATTTTATTTTAGCTTTTACAATTTTCATATTGATGTTTCAAATATATACACTTAGAAAATAAACAGACAAATATGTTTGGGAGGGTGGGGCGGAGACATGAGAGTGCCATGTGCTGGAGAAAAGCTTGATTACATGAGGCTTGAGCTAGCTATTTGAAAGATGAAGATTTTTCTTTATAATAAAACGAAGGAATAATATTCATATTTATTAACAATGGAAGAACATGAATGAAGAGAAGAGAGGAGAGGAGAGGTAAGGAGAAGAGAGGAGAGGGGAGGAAAGAAGGAAAGGGAAGAAAAGAAATAGGCTCAGGAACTGATTTACGCAGTAAGGCTGAAGGAAAAGTTTTCCAGTGGAAAATAGTAGTCTAAACGGTTAGAAATTTTCCTAGTGGATAGGCGCCGGCCTGCGAACCCAAAGGTCGCTGGTTCAATTCCCCAGCCAGGACACCTAACCAGGTTGCAAGCCAGTTCTCCATTCAGGTCCGTAGTTGGAGGCAAGTGAAAGGCAACCATACATTGATGTTTCTCTCCCTTTCTTCCTCCCTCCCTTTCCTCTCTCTAAAAATAATGAATAAAATCTTGTAAAAAGTAAAATGTTTTAAAAATAATAAATTGACTCCTTTCAAATAGATAATAGAAATAGACATTCTAGCAGTGAAGCCCCCCAAGCTGAGGATGCTTGGGAAAAATGTATTAATGTATTATGCTATAGTAAACTTCAGTATTCAAATGTGAATGTGCATACCTAATCTCTACCTCAACAGACTCTGAAATAGTTAAGTGGCTAGTTTAGGACCATGTAAGAAGTCAACCACAAGTTCAAAAAATAGCTAGAATACTATTCTACAAAATTATTTAAATCCTAGGTTCTTTTATTTTCACCTCAAGTTAGGAAATATAATTTCTATTCTGTGGAGACCAGGTGAATACTGCAAGTGCCATTATTTCTGAAATTTGTGAAAAACATGTAGAAGAAAAGCAGAGGGCATTGAAAGAAGACCTGTGCATGGTAAAATTAAAATAAAAATAAATAAATCTATCTAAAATGGAAAACTCCAAAAAGAATAAGTTTCAGTTCCAGTAGAAATAGAGAAACCAAAGAACTTATATGCATGGCACATGAACATGAACTAAGGGGGACACTGCCAGAGGGAATGAGGGGTACTGGGTGGAAGGGAACAAAGGGGGAAAATTGGGACAATTGTAATAGCAAAATCAATAAACTATATTAAAAAATAAAATGAAATAACCCCTGGCAGTTTAAATCCTACACAAATTGTTATAAATCGTGAACCCCTGAAAGCTGGAAAAAGGTAAATGTAATTTAAAATGTTATCTGCAAAGTGATATGCATGATTATTATAATTATGATGAAGTGTTTTTTGTTTGAAACTGTGTATACATGCACAGAAACACAAATGTGCTTCGGCATTGCAGACATGGAAGTAGAGACAGTTCTGACTTTGTTTTCCCCTTTCCTCAAAGATAAATTAGAGCCTCCCCTCTTGCTGGCTTGGGGTGACTGTACATGATTAACATCCATGTTGGCCTTTCAAGCAACACAGTATTTTGATGAAATGTGCATTCTCATACCTGTGAGCTATCTACCAGCATGGAGTGTCTCTTTGTGTCACTTCCCATCCACCAGTGACATGTCACTTTGGTATATGTTGCAGCTGCAGTGAAGCCTGAGGAGCTTTTTTCAACTATTGTTAGATGCAAGAAACATGATACTGTTTATTGTAACTATAAAAACAGTGTAGTGTCTCAAATAACCTACTGGGAGGTCCCCATCACAGAGTTTCAGAGGTAACAGATTCTTCCCAGGGAGTAATAACATCCATTTTGTTCAAAAACATACCTTTTCTATCAACCTTGAAAGACTCCTTGATTGCTCACCAAATTAAGAACAAATGGCTTAAGCTTTCACAATATGAGGCCAATCAAAAAACCTTTAAAATTTTATCATTTACTCTTTCTTATATGTAGCTTTTGTTACTAAAAACTGGAACTACTCACCATAGCACCAAAATTTCTATATGGATCCTTCCACTAGGCTGTCTCTACTGCCCTATCACTTTCTGGAAAGATCCTATGCATATTTCACAGCCAATCTAAAGTGATACCCCCATTCAAAGAAGCCTTTCCTGATGTCGGTATCTAAAACACCCAGTATGTATTAGGAGCTTAATAAATGTTTGTTGCATACATGAATGAATGAACCACAAAAGACCCAGAATAATCACAGCAATCTTGAGAAAGAAGAACAAAGTTGGAGGAACACCAGATACCAAACTATAATACATAGCCATAATAATCAAAACAGCATGGCACGGGCATCAATATATCTATATCTATCTATATAGATATAGATGCCACTGCCATGTGTTATTTTTTTTATATATATATATATTATATGTATAATATATATTAGAATAGAGAGCCTGGAAATAAAACCACACCTTTATAGTTAATTAATATGAAAAATGAGGCAAAACATACAATAAGATAAAGATAGTCTATTCAATAATAAGTTTTGAAAAAATTGGACAGATTTGTGGGAAAAAATTAAACTAGGCCATCTTCTTACACCATAGACAAAAATAAACTCAAAATGGATTAACAACTTAAATATTAGGCTCAAACCACCATTAAAATCCTAGAAGAAAATGTAGGCAGTCAAATCTTATACATTTCTCCTTGGGAAAGAGAGACAAAAGAAAATAAATAAGGCCATTTGTCTTTTTTTTTTTTTTTTTTTTTTTTTTTTTT
>PVIW01001457.1:0-236718 GCA_004026585.1 Noctilio leporinus | reverse complement strand
CCACCAGCCAGGGCCCCATTTGTCTTTTTAATTCCCTTTCTACCTAGAAATAGGGAACTAGTGTCTTTCCTTTCAGGCTTTCCATTGTTTAAGTTCAAAGTTAAACCTTCTGATCTGTGACCACTGAATCTAATACTATACACTTATTATAAAGAACATAGTCATAGAAACTACTTGAGAAAAGTCTTGAGTACACATATGTGAAGTAAATCATAAGCAAATCCAACTGAGGTTTGTCCATTTGAATATTAGCATAAACTTTTTCATGGAAAAGTTGTTTTCATATATATTATTAAAAATAACAATGATGATTATTAAAAATATTTCTTATACAGAAATATAATTTGGTATTGAAATTCTTTAGTATTCATTCTCGAGAAAGTTCAACACAAGTGGCACCTTTCAAATAAGGCAACAGAGAAGTTCAGTGAAATATAACTATTTAATCATTATAATGATGATTTTATAAGCATCTCTTTAAACTGAAACAAATACCTGGAGAGTTTCAGTCAACTTGAACAGAGATTCTTGTCAATTAAAACTATGTACTTTGGCATAGAATAAATTAATTAAAATCCAACTAATTATCTAATAGTTATTCAAACCTCTATTAATATATCTACATAAAACTGATGTTCATTGGACGTCACAGGAGTGTCTAGATGATTATTGAAATAGGTCATGTTAGGTACTCACAAATAGAAAAGCTTTAGCTTTTGAAATTAAAGACAAATCATAATTGATAATGCAAAAGATATAAGGGTTAGTAGCTTCATTGCTTTGAAGTAATAGCTTACAAGCATAAAGGAGTACCCTATAGCCCCAATGTAATTTCCCACTTTGCTTAATCGCTTGCTTGCTTTTACTACAACATCTTATAAAATCTAAGCTACTGGTCCTGGCTGGTGTGACTCAGTGGATTGAGTACCAGCCTGTGCACCAAAAGATCACTGATTCAATTCCCATTCAGGGCACATGCCTTGGTTGCAGGCCAGGTCCCCAGTTGGAGGCAGGCAAGAGGCAACCGCACATGGATGTGTTTTCCCCTCTCTTTCTCCTTCCCTTCCCTTCTCTCTAAAAATAAATAAATAAAATCTTTTAAAAAAATCTAATCTACCAATATAGCTGGGATCCCAAGTTGTTGAGCTCTTCTCCATAAGATGTGATTGGCTCTCCTAAGATTGATAAACAACTCCCAGATCTCAGCAGCTTAAGCATCAAATATTTAATTTCTCACTCAGTCTGCATGTCCATCATTTTTCTATAAGGGGTAATTATTCCAATGTGGACATCACTCTGGAACCCAGAGTCAGAAATGTCCTACAATATGGAATGTTTCTTGTCATGATAGAAAAGAGGACAGGGAGAATCTCCTCTGGCTCTTAAATACATTTGCAAATAAGTGACACATATTGTTCCCATTATCTTAATGACAAGAGCAACTATTTTGCAGCACCTAATTTCAAGAGAGCAAGGAATTGTGATTTTGCTTAATGCCAGAAACAAGAGGGGAATGAGAAATCATATCAGGTGATATCGCCTACTGCATATCTTAAACATTGCCACCTTCCCTTTCTCATACTCAAACCCAATTTTGGATCAGCAAAAATTTATGATCAGTCTGGGCCTTTGCCTGCAAGCTGCCAGCTCTCATTGATGTCCATGCTGGTCTGACCAACCATCTCAACTATACATCTGAGAAATAGCTCAAGGTTTTATTTCTGTGTTTTGTTCCCACACACACTCAATAATCAGTCATCACTTTAAGAATTAACAGCACAGGCCCTGGCTGGTCACTCAGCATATAGGTGCCAGTCTGCAAACCTAAAGGTCACTGGTTTGATTCCCTAGTCAGGGCACATAACCAGGTTGCAAGCCAGGTCTCCAGCCAGATCCCCAGCTGGAGGCAGGTGAAAGGCAGCCATACATTGATGTCTCTCTCCCTCTCTGCCTCTCTTCCTTCCCCTCTCTCTGGAAATAATAAATAAAATCTTAAAAAAAAAAAAAAAAAAAAAAAAGAATTAACAGCAAAAATATTTCATGAACATTTTATTCTTCTACTGCCATCTACAAGGACAATATTTTTCTAATCTTTTAAATATCAAAATAAAGATGCATGTTTGCAGTGACATTCTGTGCAATGACATGTTTAAGTACCCATTGAAGATGTCTATGTTTCCATACTAACTGCTCAAGCAAAACATCAACACCACTATTCAAACCTTAAATACTTAAATAAGGAGAACAGAAAAGAAGAATCAGATTAACTGTTTTATAAGAATTTCTGATTATCATGGAAGCATAATCTCTGAATCATAATCTTTGAGAATCATGAGATATTTTGTATTATTATGAAACCATAAAAATATGAATACATCAAGATGGTGTAACAAATTATAAGTCATAAATTAAAAGTATTGAATGGATTTTTCTTATGCTTTTCATGCTTCAAAGCACTTTGCTATGAATCCATGTTTACAATTGTTTCTAGAAGGTCTCTAAATGCTATTTCTAGCTCTTTTGGGACACTTGAAAAGAGCTAAGATTAACCTATTAAACATGACTATCCTTGTGTTTCTCAAAGAGAAAGATAAGCTAGTACCTGTTTGCTTTTTAAATTTTTCACTAACATTATTTCTGTAGATGCTAATGAACTATAATTCATGGAATAAATTACCGTTTGTGAGTTCATCAAAGAAACTTGAAGAAAAATTGACTTACTGTAATATATTTTGAGCATGCCTGCTGCCTTTAAGGAATTGTTTTGAGAACTTTACTCTTTTCAGTGGTGCTAAATTTACAGATAGTCAACAAGTATTTATTGAACTGCATTAACCAAATTGAACAGTTTGCTTCTACTTTCGGGCATTGTTGGAAACTGGCATTTTGGTTGAGAAAATAGAATACTGTAGATAACAGCAACTTTTAGACATGTACTTCCCTGACATCAATTGTTAGTAAGGCTCAATTATATTCAACAATTTAAGTGCATAGTCTCCAACACCAGGAATTCTGCTGGTGAGAAGACTTAAAATTGATATCAAGGAACTCAGTCTGTTCTGTAATGAAAGCCTTTAGATTAAATAAGCACACTGATTTAATATATTAAGCTGATTTTACTTGAGGTAGGAGACATCTGTTGGAGGGTCCTTGTTCGTTCTCAGCTTGTGATAGGCTGAATAATGACCCTTCAAAGATCCCCCATGTACTAATTTCCAGAATCTGTGAATACATTATCTTATATAGTAAAAAGAAAATTTGCAATTTTCAGATATGATTACATTGAGGATCTTGAGATGAGTAGTTTATCTTAGATCATCTGAATGAGACTGATGCAATCACAGTGGTCCTTATAAGACCTCGGATGAATTCAGTAGAAAATCCTCTTCACTGATGGAGGCAGAGATGTAGTGATGTGTTTTAAAGATGGAGAAAATGGTCATAGACAAAGACACAGTGTTACCTAGAAGCTGAAAAGGACACTGCAAGGAAATTCCCCCTCGGAGTCTCCAGAAATAACCAGCCCTATGTAAGTACACCTGGACTTGAATCAGGAAAACCTGGTTTCAGATGGCTGATCCCCAGAACCGTAAGAGAATAAATTGCCATTGTTTTAAGCCACTAAATTTGTAGCACAAACAAGAAATTAACAGTACCTTGATAGTAATTCAAAATAAGAATCTATTGGAAGAAGAATAAACTTATGGGCCCTGCTGGTGGCTCAGTGGATGGGCACCAGCCTGTGAACCCAAAGGTCCCTGGTCCGATTCCCAGTCAGGGCACATAAACAGGTTTCAAGCCAGGTCTTCAGCCAGGTCACTAGCTGGAGGCAGGTGAAAGGCAACCAACCATAAATTGATGTTTCTCTCCCTTTCTTCCTCCCTCCCTCCCCTCTCTCTAAAAATAATGAAAAAAAAAATCTTTAAAACAAACAAGAATAATAATAAACTTATGATGAAGTAATTAGCTTTCACAAGACTATTCTAGATTCAAGGTTTTAAAATATTTTCTACTTCGCATGCATTTTTAAATGTTGAGCTTTATTATCTAACTTTTTATTCCTGACTTTTAAAATTTTTCTACTGTATTCTTTTTAGTGGCATCTAAATTTTTCTTCTTATTTTAAGATAAAATTTCTATTCTCATTATACTTAACACATATTTTAAATTTTAGAATGAACTAGTCTCATTAAATTCTGTTTTTTAAAAAAGTTATTCTTTCATATTCCATTGGGAGCATTTTAACCTCTAGCAGAGCTTATTAGCATTGATATTTTTAAGATAAGAAAATATTAACATTTATTAACTCATAGGCCATTTGTTAGAATCTGTTGGTTTTATTGTAGATCAGAGGAACATCTAGTAATCATGACCCAAACACAGGAGGACAACACACACAGTGCATTTCTGATTCGGCTTAGAAAGTTCATTGCTATGTCCATCTTCAAACTTCCATTGTTTGATTTTTAATCAATATAAATAATGACACTGCTTTTTGTTCATGTACATTTCTTGGCACAGCAGATGTTTTCTGAACAAAGAAACTTGAAATGGTAAAATGTAACCCATAATCTTCAAAACTAAAGCATTAAAGCATGCATTCATGGAGTTCCTACATAAGCATCTTGCTTTATTGACTTCATATTATTTCAGGTTCTGGGAAATGCAAGTATCTTTAGTCATGACCATCTCCTGAGGAGACAGTACCACATGTTTCTTTGCCAGTTAACCTAAATAAGAGTGTATAAATATTGATTAACCAATGTCCTATTTAATTTTAAAAGAAAAAAACCTTCAGTAGTGTGGATATTCTAATGATGTTAATTCTTCTTAACCATGAACACATCATATTTTTCCACTCATTTGTATCTTCTTCAATTTCTTACTTCAGTGTCATAATTTTCTGAGTACAGGTCTAATACATTTTTATTAAAATTATTTTATGCATTTTTGTGAAGCAATTATAAATGAGATTATTCCATTTCTATTAAGATATCAATGGTGTATTTCACTGGACTAGAAAAAATAGTCCAGAAATTTATATAGCACTACAAAAGACCCTTAATAGCTATGGCAATCTTAAGATTAAGAACAAAGTGGGAGGAATCACACTACCTGATATCAAATAATACAATAAGGCCACAATAATCAAAACAGACATATAGGTCAAGAAACAGAATAGCAAGCTCAGAAATAAACCCACATATATATGGTCAGTTAATATTTGATAAAGGAGGCAAGAACATACAATGGGACAAAGATAGTCTATTCAATAAACAGTGCTAGGAAAATTGGGCAGATATGTACAAAAAAGACACTAGACCGCCTTCTTACATCATATACAAGACTAAACTCAAATTGGATGAAAGACATAAGTGGAAGACTTGAAACATAAAAGCCCTAGAAGAAAACATAGGCAGTAAAATCTTAGACATTTATCTCATCTATATTTTTTCTGATATATCTCCTCAGGCAAGGGAAACAAAAGAAAAAAATAAACATATGAGGCTCCATCAAACTAAAAATTTTTCATAGCAAAGTAAACCATGAAAAAAAATGAAAAGTCAACCTTCTCAATGGAAGAATATCTTTCTAGTGATACATATGATACATATGGTAAGGGGTTACTACCCAAAATTTAAAAAGAACTTATACTACTCTAAACCAAAGACAAAAAAATCCAGTTAAACATGGGTAGAGGACCTGAATAGATACTTCTCCAAAGGGGACATATAGAATGCAAATTGACATATGAAAAGATGCTCAACATCACCAACTGTCAGAAATTAAATTTAAATTAAATTAAAATTATAACCACTACAAGTTATCACCTCATGCTCATCAGAATGGCTAGCCTCAATAAATTCACAAATGACAAGTGTTATCAAGAATTTTGAGAAAAGTGAACACGTGTGCACTGTGGGTGAGAATGCAGATTGGTGCAGCCACAATGAAAACCAATATTGAGTTTCCTTTAAATATTAAAAGTGGAGCTGCTGTGACTCAGCATTTTTCACTTAGAAGGCTTTATCAGAAGAATCCAAAACACCAATTCAAAAGAATATATGTGCCTCTATTTTTGTTGCAGCATAATTATAATAACAAAGCTATGGAGGCAACCTAAGTGCCCAATTATAGATGAATAAATTGAAAAGTTGTGGTACATTTACAAAATTGAACATTAGCCTTAAAATATAATGAAATTGTACCATGCAACAGCATGAATGGACCTAGAGAGCATTATGCAAGGTGAAATAAGTCAGAGAGAGACAAATGCCAGATGACTTCACTTACATGTGGAATGTAAGAACAAAATAAATGAAAGTGAAACAGACTCATAGACATAGAGAGATAATTAATTGGTGGTAGCCTGAGGGCAGGAATATTGAGGAACTGGGAAAAGATGGAAGGGGGATTGGGGTGATGGGGGAAAATGGTAAAGGGATTAAGAAATACAAATTGGTAGTTATAAAATAGTCATAGGAATGTAAAGTACAGCATAGGGAATACAGTCAATACTGTATTAGATGACTACTAGATTTATCAGAGTGATCTCTTAGTAAATTAATGTCCAGTTATTGAGTTATAAACCTGAAACTAATATAACATTGTATGTAAGGTATAATTTTTTAAAATTGTAATTATTTAAATATTTTATTTTATTTTATTCCACCTATGTTTCCATCACCATTCAGTCTTTACTTTTACCCCCTCCTTAACATTAACCCACTGACACTAGGTTAATATAGAGCTGGAATCTACTGGGCAGTATAGAAAGAGTGGAGTTCAAGGTAGTGGATTTTTATTTTGATTTCACCACTAACTTCCTAAATGAGTTTGAACTAGCCATATGTATTTTAAGTATGCTTAATATGTGAGTTTATTTTCCACAAAGCTGAAAATGACATTAGAAATTATTTAGATTGTTGTCCTGATTTTACAGAATCAGTTTCAGGAGCTGCCTCAAAAATATTGGGTAAATGTGGAAAAAGTAAAATCTAAAGCTAAGGCTACATAGCTATTTGCTAGGAGACAGACACTGAAGTCTAGATGTTTTTGATGCCCAACTTTAGGCTTTTTACAAAATCATTATCTCACACAATTATCTTCTTATATCTGTATATGTGGTGGGAACTTTCAAATTCTACTGTCTTAGCGACAATTTAAGTGTGCGATACAGTACTGTTGACTATAGTCTCCATGTTATACATTAGACTCCCAGAATTTATTCATCTCATAACTATCTTTTGACCATCTTGACCCATTTCTACTTCATAATCCCCCCATACTCTGTTTGATGAATCCAGGTTTTTATATTTCCCATAGAAGTATGATCATATAGCATTTGTCTTTCTTTCTGTCTTATTTCACTTAGTCCAATGCCCTCAGATTTTATTCATGTATAGCAAACGGAAGAATTTTCTTTTTTTTTTTGACTGAAAAATATTCCATTTTGTATATGTGTGTTTATGTACTCAATAGTTTTTCCACACTTAACAATTATTTAGGGCCTCACAAATCTTTGGTGTATATGGGATACATTTGTCAGGGTATGCTATATTAGATATTTAAAAATATAATTAAAAATCATTAATAAATTAAAATAACTTATTATATATTAACATAATTAACTATTTTGAAAGCAAATATGTTTCTAACTGTATTTGATATCTGGACTAAAAGGAGCATATTAACGGATTCTCATATTGTTTTCTACCTTCAAACTGTTGATATAATCACACATAATGCACTTCTGAAAACTCCATTGAACACTTATGAGAGTTAAAAAGGCAAATAACATTTCAGTTTGAAATGCACAGGAGGCCCCAGATCACATTTTGGGACCTTGATTAGATTCATATATGGGAAAGGGAATAATAAGAGAAATAACTGGAAAGTTCAGAAAGACTGAGATCTATAATACTTACCAGAAAGAAGAGCACAGAAGTTTCACATATTAATAGGAATAAAGCCAATTTTCCAAACTTGAAAATCATTTATATTATCTATAGCCTATCTTTTTAGGTCATGCTGGTAAACATCTGGTAGGCGCAACTCTTATGTACCCTTATATTAAATATCTCTTCATCTTTTAAAATGCCTGAAGGTCATGTCAAGAGGGATTGAGAAATTAGTGTGATGAATGTTGAACAGCCCAATGCCACTGCAGTTCTGGCCAATTTCCTGTGCAATGTTTAAAGGAAGCAAAACTAAATTACTTTTAAAAACAATGTGTCCCATGCAAATCTGAAATTTGAGACCTGACTCCTAGCCAAATAGCCAAAACTCTTAATTTTTTAAAAACTATTTTATTTATTATTTTTAGAGAGAGGCAGAGAGGGAGAGAGACACCAATGTATGATTGCCTTTCACCTGCCTCTAGCTACAGACCTGGCTGGAGACCTGGCTTGCAACCTGGTTGTGTGCCCAGGCTGGGGAATCGAACCAGCAACCTTTGGGTTCGAAGGCAGGTGCCTTATCCACTATGCCAGCATCCAGGAATTAACTTTTTTAAAGGACTTCCAGTGGGAAAATCACATGACAATTACAACGCCCTTTACTATCTGCCTTTCAAAGTCTGTCTGTGATCTGGAGAGCACCACCACAGGGCATGACCCTGTGGTAAAAATACCTAGGTTTTAAATTGGAATCTAATGCTTTGTTACAAAACTGTAATGTTAGCGGAATTTCAATAAGTATGTCAGTAGGGGGCAGTGTTATTCAACAAATAATAACAGGATGAGGTTTTTCCTGGGCAATAGACACAGACCATAGAGAGTCAGGTAGACTCCATGATCTTAACTTTGTGGTAAGCCAACTTAAAGCAGCTTCCTTTGCTTTTTCTTGATGATTATTTTGGTCTCACTTAGGAAGTCACATTTTCCAAGGTCAAAAGAAAAGGTTGATTTCTGCTGTAGTTAAAAGTTATGACTGGCTGAAGTTAGAATATTAAGATCTGATGAGTAATAAATCCCACTTGATAATAAGAAATTTGATTGGCTATGATTACTGTTGCTAATTGATGATTACCAGAAATCTGAAAGCTGTGCATTTACTAAAACATTTTAAGGCAGAGTCTCAGGAAACCATGCACAAGGACTACCTACGTTAGAATATCCAGGAGAATTTAGTAAAAGTTCCCACCCAATCTACTGAATTAGCATCTGTGGGGTTTAAACACAGAAATGTACATTTTTAAATAAACATCTCCCAAATGGTTTTTAAGCATGAGAAGTAGAGAAGCCATATTTTATTCATATGTTTAGGAGCCTAAAACAGAAAGGAAGTAGTGTTGTGAGCGAAAATGGGTTCTTGTGGTGTTGTGACAAAGGAATTTGAAAGGGCACACATGTGAGGGGAGTTTAAGCATAGTGGCAAGATTTATTAGGATGAGAGGAATAATCTGCCTTCCAGGATGTAAAGGACAGACAGGGTCTAGTAGCAACTGCTCTGAAATCCTGATAATCCTCCACATATTTTCTTGGTTTTTGGAAATGAGCAATCTTTCTTTCCAAGTAGCTAATCTTCTTTCTGAGTTTTTGTGGGCTTGGGCGGGTCCCTCCCCCTATCAAATTCTTTTCCTGGATATTCCTGGATTTAGTGAACCTTACCGAATCCAATTCTCTTCCCACATTTTCTCAGACTAGTCTGCCCATTTACATCAGTACGTTAGCCCCTACTGTGCATTCTCCAATGTTTTGTGTCATCTGGTTTCTACTGTGCATGTGCTTACCTTTCCCTGTGCCATCTTAGCTTCTGCTACATATGCACCTAGCAAAGGAATTTCCCCTGCTGTTATTCATCCCTTCGTAATTTTAGTTTATGACCATAGCCAATTCCTCCTGCCTTCTTCAAGGATTACATCCTCTTGGTGGAGGATGTAACAGTTTCCTGAGTAGCCTGTGAATGTAGCTCCATAGTAAATCTGATTCAGCTACCTAGTTTAAGATAAAATGTATTATTTTATTCGCTTCATTCCTTTATTGATAACTAAGTAGCTACCTTCACTGACAGTGGTACCTGAGCATAAACACTGACTGGATAAGTTAGTACAAAAGTGGTAAACTGAAGTCTAGATTCAGCAGTTTACTTCCTTAAGTCTCTTTCTAATGATCCTCTACTTTCTTAGAAAAAAGGTTTGGGAGGAGAGATTGAAGAGACAAAGACAAAGAACTCCAAGAATCAAGAACCCAACATTTCATGTTGTAATCAACTTCAAAACCTATCCACCTTCAAGAGCATCAAAGACAATCAATCAGCCTGTTCTTGAGTTTATACCATGTTTTTTAAAGTTATTTTAAATTATATTTGACATACAATAATATATTGGATTCAGATGTACAATGTAGTACTCGACATTCATACACCTTTTAAGTGATAACTGTAATAAGTCTAGTAACTATCTGCCACTGTACGTAGTTATCATATTAGTGCCTCATAGAAGTCAAGAAGTTATGAACAAAAAAAGACTTGCTTTTCAGGCATACCATACAATGAGAAATTGAGTTACAGAATAGACATCGTCTAGAATGCAAATGTTGTATGAAATAATGATTAAGCAACATGGTATTTTAGTCTTTGTTTATTGATTTTTATACTTTAATGTTTAGCAATACTTTGTGCCAGATCAGGTGTGCTTTATCCTACCAGCACTTTCTAGCATTTTATTTTCAGCTGGAATTAAAGAAGTAATTAAATAGAGGCTAACATTTTGGCTTCAAAATATTTTTAAGTATACTTTATTGATTATAGTGTTATAGTTCTTCCAATGTCTTTTCCTTTTGCTCCCCTCCACCTAGGACCCCTCTTCCCTCCTACAAACCCCCCCTCCTTAGTTCACATCCATTGGCTCCCATACCTATGATTCTGATCCTGTTCTGGTTGTTTGCTTAGTTTGCTTTTATTTTTATTTTCTTATAATTCTGTTGTTGACAGTTGAGAGTTTGCTGTCATTTAACTTGTCATAATTTTGATCCTCTTTTTCTTCAATAAATCCCTTTAACATTTCATATAATAATGGCTTGGTGACAATGAACTCCTTTAACTTTACCTTGTCTGGGAAGCAATTATCTGCACTCCCATTCTAAAGTATAGCCTTGCTGGATAGAGTAATCTTGGTTATAGAATCCTGCTTTCCATCACTTTGAATATTTCTTGCCAGCCCCTTCTTGCCTACAGAGTTTCTTTTGAGAAATCAGCTGATAGTCTTGTCAGCTGATAGTCTTACACCTTTGTAGCTAACTCTCTGCTTTTCTCTGGCTGCTGTTTTAAAGATTCTCTTTTTACTTTTAACCTTTGGCATTTTAATTATGATGTGCCTTGGTGTGGGCCCATTTATATCTAGCTTGTTTGGGAGTCTCTGTGCTTCCTGGACTTGTATGTCTATTTCCTTCACCAAATTTGGAAAGTTTTCCTTTAATATTTTTTCATGTAAGTTCTTAATTTCTTGCTCTTCCTCTTCTTCTGGCACCCCTATGATTCAGATGTTGACATGTTTAAAGTTGTCCTAGAGGTTCCTAAGCCTTTCCTCATTTTTCAATTCTTAATTCCTCTTCCTGAACTGGTTGATAGTGTATTTCTTCCTTATTTTCCAAATTGTTGATTTGAACCCCATTTTTCTTCCCTCCACCATTGGTTTCATGTGGATTTTCTGCCCTGGCTGGTGTGGCTCAGTGGATTGAGCGCTGGCCTGTGAACCAGCACTGATCAAAGGGTTGCTGATTCAATTCGCGATCAATTCCCTGGGTTGCAGGTCAGGTCCCAAGTTGGGGGTGAATGAGAGTCAGCCACACGTCGATGTTTCTCTCCCTTCCTTTCGTTCCCTCTTCCCCTCTCTCTAAAAATAAATAAAATATTAAAAAAAAAAAAAAACAAAAAAAAAACATACTGACCGTGACAAAGTAGTTCAATAAGAAACAAAAATAGTGAAGAGGGGCAGTAGGTTGGAAAGAAGGTAGTTCATGGGTAACAGTTATATAGAAGCCTACTTTTTAATGGGTCATCAGACTATAATCATGTTCAGCATGATTGACCATTTAGGACAAGGATAAATTTATGAGCCATAATTTTTTAAGGAGTCTTCATTAGGTTTCTCTTTGGCTAGACCCTTATTCTGGATTACTTTATCCCCATGTTTCATCTCTAAATTAAATACTGAAAACACTTAAAAAGTGGAGGAAATCCTCCTCTAAGAGATACAACTTTGAAGTTTTTCATATTCTTTAAGTTATCCTTCATCCTGGTGATGTTGAGAATTATAATGAATGGGAATATTTCCCCATATTAAAGTTTCAACTAAATTAATCAATTTTACTCTTAAAGCAACAAATATGGTTTTGCCTAACCAATATAAAATAAGAAAAGATAATTGCTAATTTTATTCTGTGAAGACAAATATTCATCTGTAGATCATTAACATTTTATGGAATTGACACTGACACTAAGGACCACAGATGTAATAGTAATTATGATGAATATTAATTGGTCACTCTCTGTATTCAAGAAATTATTCTATTTCCCTCTGCACAATTTCATAACTTCACTTTTCATATATTTAAAATATTATCTTAATTTTTCATTATATTTTAACAGTATAATATATGTCCTTTAACTCTTATTTTATCTATTTATGATTGTAACTCATTTAGTGTGTATTATTAAGAATGTACAACAAGTAGTATCTAGTTTACCTTTGGGGTTAAAATTTCATAACATTAAAACCAGAGACTGTATTACCTACCTGGAATCACGGTACATGCTAAGACTATTTCCAACAGCACAAAGCATACTAATCAGCAAAAGAGGGTGATTTTCCTTTCTGCTACCCAAGCATCCCTGAGGAGGAGTTTTACCAAAAGACTGGAACATGATTTCAATAGAATGACTTTGTTTATCAGGCATGTTCAGGTAAGCTATGCTTGGTCTCTGCACCTAGATTAGTGAGGAAGAAAGTGGTGAGGAAGCTAACTGCCTGGGTGGGCTCTGTGTGAAGACAAGCCATGGAAACTGGATTCCTGCCTTTGTGTGCAAATCTAAATCTCTCCAGAGAGGAGAAGTGAATGTATCGCTGCATTTTTGTGGACCGGTGACAGAGACAAAAAGTCAGGGGAATGCTTTGTTGATTTCCAAACCAAGGGTAGAACCAATTCAAACAGTGACCCCAATTTTAGGATATTACATAACTAATAATTTATAGTATATATAACATGAGCTATATTACATATTGTGTATCACATGATATTTTCTTTCTAGTTACATGGCTAATAATAACAATGTGTAGACACACTCCCTGACTTGTGACTGGCAGAATTAACAGTCTCAGAGAAGGAGAGTGCTTTGATGAAAATCTGCAAGGCCTTGCTAATAGTGCACCTGATCACATTATCTTTCCACCAGCAAGGACCCTATCAGTTTCTCTGCAAAGAAGCAGCAGGAGAAGGAGGAACTGGGAGAGCCTGGGGCAATGTTGGCACAAGGATCAAATGCTCAGAGGATGGATGTTGATAAACTATAGCATCTCAACAGGCATAAAGATTGAGTTCAGGGAGCAAAGCACTTATGAGTTAGAACACTCAATAAATAGAGGTAAATGAGAAAGTAAGATGAGGAAAATGAGTTTGTGTATACAGACACATTGATTTAAGATTGCATTTTTGTAAAACAGTCATTAATTCCAAAACTGTACCTGTAGCTGAGTATAGATATAAGTTTTTATAGGTAAGTGAACATAAGTCCTTGAGATAAGAGAGAAAGACACAAGGCTGTTAAGATATTTCTAGGGGACAAAGAAGGAGATGGGAGAAGGGTGCACACACATGCAGACATTCACACACACACACACACACTAACACAATTATTCTAAGTAATTGATGTAGGTTAACTTATTTAAACTTAATAACCCCTGTGTGTTATTATTACTTTCCTCATATTCAGCTGGTACACAGAGAGGTTATAATTTGTCCAAACCACACAGTCTGTATGTGGGTTCATACCCAATCTTTTTGATAATAGAGTTTATGCTGCACTCCACAGTCTCCATGTCATTAAAATAATACATTTTTTCAATCCATAGGTTCAAAGAGACCTATCTCTATGATTCTCTCTGAAGTCTTAATAAAACATTTTAAACTAAATTCCAAGTTTGACAGAAAAATCAGGGGAATGGACTTGCCCAGTGCTGGAGCCAACTGGGTGCCTGAACTATGATCAATGACTCTAAATATGATGCCTGTTCTACAGGAAATAAAATCTCATTAATTTAACATAATCATGGAGCCAGCTTTTATTTTGTCACTGCCAATGGAAGAATGGAAGTGAATGAATGGAATAGCATGAGTAAAATCTCAAGGAGAAATTTAACTTTTTCATTAAATGCATATAATGCTTTTGAATTTCAAAAGCATGAATTTGCATATAATTAATATATTTGTTATAAATGAGTCACATCTGTCCTTAGCTTAAGCCAAGTAAAACCTCTGCTTAGTAATTTTTATAACAGCTCCATAGTTTCAGTTACATGTTATAAAATCACATATAGGCCTTGACTGGTGGCACAGTGGATAGGGAGCTGGCCTGTGAGCCCAGGGGTCATTGGTTCGATTCCCAGCCAGAGCACACCTAACCAGGTTGCAGACCAGGTCTCTAGCCAGTGGACACAGGTGAAAGGCAACCATACATTGATGTCTCTCTCTCCCTTCTCCTCTCTCTGAAAAATAACCAATAAAAATTTCTGGAAAATCATTATAAATAAATAAATAAATAAAATCACATATAAATTAAAATGTCCCATAAGTCCAATTTTTCAACTAATTCATATGAACCCTCTTCAATTACATTAATATATATTCCTGAATTTCTAGCTTTAAAGTTATTTACCATTTTCTTAAGTTTGTTGGAATATAATTGTATTATTATTTGTTTTTTTCCCTTTGTTATATCATTACATTGTGCAATATTTATGGTGAAACATTATATGCAAACAAAATCATAATGTGGTAAGTTGACTTCTATTAAATCCTGCATAAACTATTCCTTTTAAAAACATAAGCTAATGATAAAAAGTCTCTCCTAGTCTGATTTATTATTATGTATAAATGAATTCATATACTTACTATTTTACATGCTTAAAGCATTCAGGATACTTGGTCCTCTATAACATGTCCACTGAGACATTTGGTCCATGCCTTTCTATTTGATCCTATCTATGACATCCATGGAGACATTTATTTCACATTGAAAGTCATTATAATTTGGTTCTATCAAAAACATTCATAAGCATATTTGGTCCTTGCCAAATAGTTCCTGATTAGGTTTTGTCAAAAATATCCATGTTTAGAGAGTGACTCTTGGTTCAAATAACCTATAATGCATATACATATATGATATTTAAATCATTTTGACTTACAGGATTAATACTTTAAAATAGTATCATATTTTATTGGTCCAAAAATTGTGTCATGGTTCTATGGCCAATAATGATCCTCCTTGACTTGGTAGCCTAGTGAATAATGGCATGAGGGTTTAGATCGATGGGTCAGTGTTTGAATATTGCAGAAGAATGGGATTTATGTTAACTAGACACACAAAGGAAGAGTCCTATAATTACAGAAATGCACAGAGGACATTGAGTCAAGGATGGGACTCTTGATGTATGGTGCATTAATATGTCAGTAAATTTCAAGTATCTTTTTGGCATGAATCCATGTCTCCATGGACATTTTTTGGACAGGACCAATCACTTCAAGATTTGCTTTTGCTGCCCTGACCAAGTGGCTCAATTGTTTGGTGCATCATTCCACACACTAAAAGGTTGCAGGTTTAGTTTCTTTCTGGTCAGGGAACATACCTAGGTTGTAGGTTTCATCTCTGGTCAGGGCACATGTAGGAGGAAACCAATTGATATTTCTATTTCTCATTGATGTTTCTCTTCCACATTGATGCTTCTCTCCCTCTGCCCCTACTCCCAATCTTTAGGGTCAATGAGTGTGTTGTTGGGTGAAGATTTTAGAAAAAAATTAAACAGATTTGCTATTACTTGATAGAGTACCTCACTATTTTATTCTGTATGATAAAATCAAAAGTGAATAAAGGTGTTCTCATCATTAACATAACATTACAAATACTGAAGATGGAGAAAAAACAGTTTGGGTTGGTTGGTAGGTCAATATGGGACTCTCCTGGTGTGTGATTTTGGCAAGTGGTTTCCAAAATGAAATTATTTAACATATCTAACTTAGGCAATTTAGCAAACAAAAGTTTTAAAAGAAAGATAACTCTACATCATAAAATGATACACTTTTTTAAACACGTATTCTGTGAAACATCTTTTTAGATATGTACCCCTAAATTCACTGTTTCTTATAAATAATTAAAGTAATGGGTACTCTTTATGGAGGGCAGATAATCCTTTGGACATCTCTACATGTTAATTTTTTGTTTCAATTTTATTTGTAAAATAACTTTTATGAGGTACATGAAACATGCATTGTTTCTGCTTAAGGCAAAACAGGTCATTTTATAACAAGTTATTCTGGAAATATGTATATGACATTTTAAATTGGTTGCAATTGTTTGTGGCTTATTGAATATGATTAATGATTTTCAAGAAAAATATGACTCCAATATATAATTTATCTTTTACAATTCAACAATTATATCTTCAAATGGAAATATTTTAACTTTAGTTAAATTCAGTTTTCAAAAAAACAAGTTGATGTCTATCATGTGTGTTATTTGAAATAAATATTGGTATACAGTTCCCTGTTTTATTTAAGACCAAATTACAAAGGCATAAGCTAGAGCTGGATTGGTGTTTGATCATCAAATGTTTACTGAGCACTTACTATGAGCACAATGTTGTATAAAGCATGTTAAAATATACATTTTGTTATTGCAGATTCCTTTAACTGGTTCATCTAATTGATTATTCTATGGGTGTCTACCATGTTGAGATTATTTAAAGAATAATTTTTGCAGATCAGGACTAAACTCAGGAATTCATACAAGATTGAAGATAGAACTACAGGACTCATGATCATGGATGTAATATGTAATAGGAAATCTGTGGATAAGATAGCATTCACCCCATGCAAGAAAAATATGGCCAAGAATGAAACACTGAGAAAAAAAAAACATAAAGAATGATATCCTAGAGATTGCAAGGACTGTTTCTTCCCCGCCACATTTAGACCTGTGGCTTCTCTTCTGCACAGCCCCATGCAGTTGGCTTGGTTCCCATTCTGCATGCTCTCCAGCAGAGACACCACTTATCCCCTACCTGTTTGACTTCCACTAATGTGACAGTGACCTATTGTCTTTCTTAAGACTTAAAACTCCTACAAACCAGGCACACATGCCACTTATCCACAGAACTGTATTTAGTATGGATTCTCCTCTCCAAATCTACTCCTTTGATTTTTATTATGCTTCCTCTTTCACTTTCATTTAACCCAGACATTTAAGAGAGGTTCTAGACTCCTTCTTCCTCTGTTTTCCATATCTTATCAGCCATCAAGTCATATTAGTTAAAATCTCATATTTGACACAGTTCCAGAACCTAGAACAGTAATGTCACTGTTGCTAATTTCTTTAGAATGAATGATTGAATAGGAAGTCGATTATTTTTCTATGTCTGAATTTCTTCCTTTGCCTAACTCTCACCAGAGCCCAACTCAGTATGTTCCGAAGCACTGTGTAATTAAAATCTCCAGATCACAGTTTTAGTAACTCCTCCACATCATTTCTCACACTGTTGTCAAATGAAGTTTTGAAATGGAAACACAATTATGCATCGGCTCAGAATGTCACAGAACAAAGTGTCAATTCTTGGGTGTGATACATAAGCTGAAAGTATGAAAGCCTGCATTACTGGCTGTCTACCTGTGACTGCTACTTCACCTCTTTCCTTTATAGGTACTTGAGACATAGTGAAAATTCAATAAAGATGCCTTTTTTTTTCTTCTTGTGTCCTTACTCTATGCTTTCTACTCTGCATGCTTTGTTTTATGCATTTCATTTACCTGATGAATTCCTATTCATCCTACAGAGTTCAATTTTATGTATCCTGCTCCTTTGTGAAACTCCCATTCAGGTCCTCAAATAGTGTAGATTTACTTGTGCTTTTTATTATGATAATTTTTGCATTATATTATAAGTAACTTTTCATGTTTCTCTCCCATGCTAATAAGAAATACATTGGTGTTCCTTATATTTTGATGTTCCTGTCATCTACCATGGTGTATAAAACATAGTCAGGGATTAGGAAATGTTGAATGAAGGCATACTATACAAAACAATGGGAGTCCTGAGTTACATTTAGTTGTTACTGTGAAATACTAATTGCTACTATAGTGAGCACTTAGGTTAAGCATGATACACATATTATTTTATTTAATCCTTAAGATAACTTCACAAGATATTGTCTCTCTATTTCACAAATGAGAAACTACAACTAAAAGAAATTACATAGCATACCCATGTCTTATAACAGTACATAACAGGGATTTGAATATCTGCTCTACTCCATAGTTCCAATCCTAAACCATATGCTCATGTCTGAACTATGTATCGAGGATTATGAATAATTAATCTCTTTTATATTAAATAATAATATGTCACAATAATGGTGACTCCAAATTAAAAACCATTAATATATTGAGATAGTCAGACTCTTCCCCCAGATTTCCACATAATTTTCTCCTTTATTTCCTTTGCTCACATGTCATTTTCTCAGACAGAATCTTCCCTGACAACTCCAATTAAAATAGCAACCCACCCCTTATTTTGCGATTATCTACACCTTACACTGCTTCATTGTTCCTTGTCCTTCACCACAGCACTAACACCTGGCAGTTTCTTATAGTTGTTGGCTGTCTTCCTCTGTGATAGTGTAACTTCTTGGCAAGCAGGGACTTTGCACTGTCCCAGCCCTAGTGCAAGTCCTGCCACACAGTGCCCACACAACAAATACTTGTCGAGAGAATGAAAAGCTGGTAACCATACTATATGCCAGTAGGTAGGAGATGAAGCAAGTGCCTTCGTTTTTAAAATATTTTTGACAAAAATCCAACTTTACAGTCCTGTAAACTTGAAAGTAAACCTGTTGAGATCTTTTTATTTGAAATAGAGATTTAGAGAAGTTTGTAAAAAATAAAAGGAAGTTCTGTTCCTCCTTCAGTAAATTTTTGTTATGCAAAGGACTTAGAGCATGCTCTCCCTATGTGTAAAGATTCCCTGGGATACTTAAAATATAATTTTATTTCTGTGCATCTTTTCAGGAGAACTTTGGAATAGGACTCTAGCAGCAATTGCACTCTATGGAACTCATTGCCTAATTCAGTAAATGTACCAACTGAATAAGCTCTCCTTAGTATTCATTCACGCTATTATGAAATTGCCAGTATATTTTCAAAAATAAATTTCACAGTTATTGTATTTGCAGCTGGTGGTTGGCAGTGCTCATGACCCTGCTTTCTTTAATGGCTGTGATTAAATCACCAAAAGTGTTTCACACTAAGGGTCCCTCTGCCTTCTCTCTTATAAGCAGTGTCCTCTGTAATAATAATAGCAGGGACAAATAGTGATAACCTCATATAAAGCTCTACAGAGGTGGAGATATTGTAGAAAGCTTTCTTTGATGGTATTTGATTCACCTGCTCCTCCACTTATATAATCTACAAAATGATTCTTAAAACAACATGTTTTGGATATGGCAACATTTATTTATTTTATATTTAAGTAATATTTTAAAAAAATTTCTTCTGTATTTTCTACCAGTTATTCTAATGGTATTCAGGAAAATAAAATTACTCTATTGCCATGATATTCTGCTCTCACTTCTAGGAAAGTGGTCTGTCTCTTTGACATTGTAAGGTAATGGAAAATATGACTTAAGTTACTTCTTGCCCTTTAAATGTCGACTGCTAATAAAAATGTCTTTGCTATACAGAAGTACATTTAAAAATATTTATCTGGTTGTTTTCACTCTTCTACTTTTCCTCTCTAATAATATCTTTCTTCATGTATGAGAAAAATGCAAGAATCATGAGCTTTCCCTAATAAGAATAATATTTATTAATAGAATCATGTTCCAATGCCTTCAGCTTCAGGTATCAGTTTGTTTGAGCCTGTGTTCTTTCTATGACATACAATATATGTGAAATATGAAACCATTTTTAGTTACTCCAGGGCACAGAAGGCAAATAAATTATTTTACACACATTATGTATATATTAGGCTATTTGACAAACAAATAGTTGATATAAAAATGTATTTTGTTCACTTTACTAAGAATTTATTTATTTTTAACCACCCTCCCCCACTTTACTAAGAATTTAAACTGTTCGTAAATGGTAAAAAACTCATTAATTGGGATTTATCAATGTTAACTCATTATAGTACCTTTGTGCTTTGTAACTGAACGTCTAGTAATAGGGAGGAGGCATTTTAAAAATGTATGAATGATTGAGATGCCAGCCTTTCATATGTTAACACATGTTTATTCATTCTTTATGTTGGGAGATGGGGCTCTGTTGTCTTCCCTTAAATTTACAGTCCTTTTGAAGGAATAAACAAGTCCATCATCGATTAACTAAACTGTAACTTAACTACTGAGGCTTCCTAAGCAGTTTAATTAGCTTTTATTAGCATAAACTCAATCTGCACACAAAACACTCAGGTTTTCTAGGCTTCCATTGAAGGGATATGCTCCTGAAAGCAATGCTTTCCCAGTTTTTACAGTCATGCCAGTCTCCTTGAGGGCACAGGCTCCATAGAGATTGTGATTCACTAGGCCTGAGGGTGGCCGTGCCCTGGTGTCTGTGGGTACAAGTGTTCCAGGCAGTACTGACCTGGGAGTTTAAGGTATAGACTGGGTAGAAAGTTTCAGATATGTAAGAGAAGTTTTAGAGATCTACTGTACAACATAGTGCTGATAGTTCACAATACAGTATTGTGAATTTCAAAATTGGTTAAGAGGGTAGATCCACTGTCAATAGTTATCACAAAACAAAACAAAACAGAGACACAGAGAAATTCAGGGAGGCGTCTCATATGTCTGTTACCTTGGTTGTAGTGATGGCATCACTGGTGCTCACACATATCAACTTGTGAAAAGAGAAAAGCACATTGCTCTTTTTCAGTTTCTATTCATTTTCTATTTAATTTAAACTTTGTAATATGTTTTTCATTATTATTTAACCCCTCAGCAATCACCACACTGTTGTCCGAGTCCATGAGGTCTTTTTCTTTTTTGCTCACCTCCACCCCGACTAGCTGCCATCTGCTCTCCATCTATGAGTCTGTCCACATTTTCCTTTTTAGTTCAGTCTGTTTATTAGGTTCCACATATGAGTGAGATCATATGATATTTGTCTTTCTATGATTGGCTTATTTCATTAAGTATAATAATTCTGTAGGTGCATCCATACTGTTACAGAGGGTAAAATTATCTTTTTTATGGCCAAGTAGAATTCCATTGTGTAAATGTTCCATAATTGTTTTATCCACTCACCTATTGATGGACACTTGGGCTGCTTCCATGTCTTGGCAACTGTAAATAATGCTGCAATGAACATAGGGGTGCTTTCATTTTTTTCAAATTAGTGTTTTGGGTTCCTTTGGGTATATTCCCAGAAGTAGGATTTCTGGGTCAAAAGGCAGATCCAGCTGTAATTTTTTGAGGTATCTCCATATTGCTTTCCACAGTGGCTGCACCAGTCTGCATTCCCACCAACGGTGCAAAAGGATTCCCCATTCTCCACATCCTAGCCAGCACTTGCTGTTTGATTTATTGATGATAGCCATTTTGACAGGTGTACATGATATGTCATTGTGATTTTAATTTGCATTTTTCTAATGATATATATCTGTTTTTATGCCAATACCATGCTGTTTTAATTATTATGGCTTTACAGTTTGATATAAACCAGAGAAGGGAAGGCTCCCAAACTCATTTTATGAGGCCAGCATTATCTTAATTCCAAAACCAGGTAAAGACACTACAAAGAAAGAAAATTATAGGTCATATTTCTGATGAACATAGACACTAAAATCTTCAACAAAATATCAGCAAACTGAATACAGCAAAGCATCAAGAAAATCATACACCTTGATCATGTGGGATTTATTCTGGAAATTCAAGGTTGGTATAATATTTACAAATCAATAAATTTGATTTACCATATAAATAAAATGAAGGATAAAAACCACATGGTTATATCAATAGATGCAGAGAAAGCTTTTGATAATATTCAATACCCATTTATGATAAAAACTCTCAGCAAATTGGGATTAGAAAGAACATACCTAAACATAAGAAAGGCCACATCATACTCATGGGCATCATACTCAATGGGCAAAAACTGCAAGCATTCCCCTTAAGATCAGGAACAAGACAGGGATGTCCATTTTAACCTCTCTATTCAACATAGTCCTGGAAGTCCTTGCTATAGCAACCAGACAATTGAAAAAATGAAAGGTATCCAAATTGGAAAGAAAGAAGTAAAACTGTCATTATTTGCAGATGATATGATAATATACATAGAAAACCCCGAATATTCCATCAAGAAACTTCTAGAACTCATAAATGAATTCAGGAGAGGAGCAGAATACAAAATTAATGTCCAGAAATTAGTTGCATTTTTATATGCCAATAATGAATTAATAGGAAGGGAAATTGAGAAAACAATCCAATTCACAATTGCTACAAAAAATTAAAAATAAAATACCTAGGAATAAACCTAACCAAGGCTGTAAAAGATCTGTACTCAGAAAATTATAAGACAATGAAGAAAAAAATAGAAGAAGAAACAAATAAGTGGAAATACTGTGTCCATGGACAGGAAGAATTAACATTATTAAAATGTCCATGCTATTCCTTTAAAAAAATATTTTGTCTACTTATAAAATATTTAGATGCATCTAGTATAGATATAAGCACAACAGAAGTCATTACTTCTAATTAAATGTTAACTTGTTATGCACTGTGCAATTTAATGCATCAAATCAGCTTAGGTTAACATTAGATTAAAAATGGTAAGAATAAACAGGCAATTTTTAGACAGACAAATAGAATAAGAAAAGATTTGCTGCTATGTTGCTTTCAGGATAATGGCCAAAGTGTTCAGCAGCCTAGGGCAGGAGGCTTTCCATTGTCCAACCCCATTCTGAGCACAGTGCCGTCCACTCTACTGGGAACATTGTTTTGTGCTTCCAAATGCTTGCAAGCAGGCAGTTTCCCTTGCCTGCCTCAAGTGTTCTCTTTTCCCTATCTGCTCCAAAAAAATCATCTCATCTTTGAAACCAACTTAACCACCTCTCCTTTTAGGAATCTTTTCCAAACCCTTAACGCACCCAGCACTACTGGTAGCTTCGTTCCTTAAATCACACTGTATGTTGTACACATTTCTGTTACACACTGTTCACAGAATGTAGTAATTCACATTTTTGTATTCTACATGTTCATGTTTGGCTTGTCTGCTAAACTGTATAGGGTCTATGACAGCTGCTAACAATTGTATCATTCCTGAAATACAGTAGAAACTTAACCTATTGTGTACTGAAATGTACAAAAGTGATAAACTTACAGTTTAAAAAGTCATTGGACATTTTTTTAAAAATTTAAAAATACTTTATTAATTTTAGAGAGAGGGGAAGGAAGAGAAGCAGAGAGGGAGAGAGACATCAATGTATGGTTACCTTTCACCTGCCTCCAGATGGTACTGGCTGGAGACCTGGCTTGCAACCTGGTTATGTGCCCTGGCTGGGGAATCCAACCAGTGACCTTTGGATTCACAGGCCGGCCCCTTATCTATTGAGCCACCAGCCAGGGTTCATTGGACATTTTTAAAAGCCAATATAGTTCAGCATAGAAGACAATCTTTAGATTTCTTTTTTAAATTAAAAACAATTTTTTAGTCCAGCTGGAGTGGCTCAGTTGGTTGGAACCTCATCCCATGAACTGAAAGGTCATGAATTTGATTCCCATTCAGAGCCCATCCTGGTTTGCAGATTCCATTCCAGTTGGGGTGTGTGCAGGAGGCAGCTGATCCATGTTTCTCACACATCAAAGTTTCTCTCTCATTCCTTCTCCCTTCCTCTCTCTCCCTCTGGAATCAATAAATATATTTTTTTAAATAATGTTTTACAATTTAAAATTTAGATACAATTGCTCACCTTATTTGTGACATTTTAAATTTTATATTCACTAACTGTATGTATACACAAAGTCACCCAAAGTGGCAGTGAATTTTCTAGGAATATAGTGCTTATTCTTCTGCATCCCATCTATTGGGGATATTGCAGTTATTATATTAAAGTCTGATTCAAGTGATCTAACAATTTTACAAGTAAACAAAAGCTGATAAGGAAAACAAATGCTAAGAAGAGCTACATCAGTCATTACAAACTTAGGAGGAGAGTTACATTTGAAAGGTTTGTAAGGAAACTCATTAAAAGGCCACAAAAATCTATCAATTCCTTGAGAATAACATTAGGAATGTAAGTGTTTATCTAAAGAAATGAATCCAAGACATTTTAAAATACTCAACATGCTGAATGACAATATTATTTCTTTTCCCAGTCAGGCATGTAAGTCAATGTTTTACCTTATTCAAGATTAGAAGTGCTTCCTGAGGAAGTAAAGATATTTTATCAAATTATGTTTAGCTTTTTCAAGGAGAGATTTTAAATGTGAAGAGTTAGAAAATATATAAATGATCACCATAACATTTATCAAAGTAACCAGTACTGTTTTCCCAGTTCAGAAAGTTAGAATATTAGGCCCTGGCTGGTGGCACAGTGGATAAGGCGCCGGCCTGTGAACCCAAAGGTCGCTGGTTCAATTCCCAAGCCAGGGTACATAGCCAGGTCACCAGCCAGGTCACCAGCGAGGTCTCCAGCCAGATCCGTGGCTGGAGGGAGGTGAAAGGCAACCATATATTAATGTCTCTCTCCCTCTCTGCCTTTCTCCCTTCCCCTCTATCTAAAAATAATAAATAAAATTGAAAAAAAAGTTAGAATATTACATTTATGACCTACTTGGGGCTTACAATAGTTAATTTATTCTACAGAAAAGTACCAGAATTTTTACTAACTTGAAATATTTCCCTGCCAGTTCAAAGCAAAAAAATATGAATGTTTTATTAGTGGTTGTGGAAAATGAAACATGTCCATTAATTCACAGAATCAAATTACATATAAAATTCACTCATTTGCTATAATCAAATGGTATTTATTGCCTCCCTACTTTTATTCAAGGTATTCTACATTTATATTAATGTTAAAAATTTTTTAATTGCATAATCAATCCCAGGTGAAGAATTAAGGGGAAATTTCCATTTGATTGATTTTAAGTTTGACTTAGTTATAATTTGTATCTATTTAATTATAATACACAAAACTATACTTTCTGCCGATTTCAGTGCATGTCTGTGAAGATGTATGCATTGATGGAGGAGAGGGGTGGTTAGGATATTTTCAGAAGGAAATCTAAATACTTTGAGACTCAGCATATATAATATTAGTCTTTTTATTTACTTAGTTAATATTAGCTTATCTTTAAAAGCCTCATAATTAACACATCTACTATGAGCATCATTATTTCAACTGATAACAAGAAATATAAGTTTTTTAATTAAAATTATTAATCCTGTCTTATACAGGTAAAAGGATTTAGAAAGGAAATTGACAAAACAATGACCTTGATCGGAGATAAATATTGAAATGAAAATACTCTTAAGAGATTTATTAAGATAGTAACCCCAGTTCAAAGACCATGTTTATGTTCATGGTTGGTTTTCACAGATTCCTCCAGGCCATTTCTTCTTCAGTTAGTAACTTTATTCACTCATAGTGTTAGACATTCTTAAAGTACACCTCATACTGAGTCTTTATGTTGCAAAATCATCCAATCATCCGGCCTTGGAAGGTTTCTTGCTTTACTATTATAATATAGTTATTGTCTATTTAAAGTGGGAGAAAAGATATTTTTGCCCTTGGAAAGTTAGGTTATATATATTCTATGACTAACATCTTAGGTAAGATGTACTAGTATAGAATTATCCTGCAACAAATAGTCCTCTGACTCTCCAATTCTTTGGGGCCTTACATTCAGGGTGTTATGGGCAAACATATGGGTGTTCTTTTTCTGAATCTAGGGAAAAAATAATTTCCTATTTTCTCTTTGCACAACACTCTATAGCAGTAATCTCCTTATATTTTCTAGCAGAAATTCAGGTATTTAATGTGTTCTCAAATACTTGTCGATTGGGTCTGGAAAAATTTAGTTAATTGACAAATTTCAATGCCATTCAATGATGAAATTACTTCTTTGAATTTGATGTTGGTAGCACTTTTGGTATTAACTTATTTCCATTGTTTATTTTGTTTCAAATACACAATATGAATTATGCTAAATGAAATTGTTTGATCAACTTCTGAATATTATTTGTAATTAATCTTTTACCATATATCCAGTCTTCTAATTTTAAGATATAAGCACAGTCATTTTATGTGAAAATCAGAAAAATGAAGTTTGATATGTTAATTTACTTTAAAGGAAAAAATGTTTTTTTTTTAAATTTTATTGTTGTTGTATTACATCCATCCCCTTTTTGCTCCCCTCTGTCCCCCTCCCCACCCACCCATTCCCCCCAAAGTCAATCCCACCTGTTGTCCATGTCCATGTCTCTAAAGGAAAAAATGTTTTAAGATGCTCTGCAAGAATCCCCAGGGCTCACCATCCAGCTGTTATTAATAATTACTATGAATTGTGACTACAATGGAGACAATTCCATGAACTGCTGGAGTGTGAATGCAGGTAGACTTGATATTTCAGAGACTGGTGTCTTATTTCTGTAGAACAAATCGAATTACATTATTTTCCTTCTTAACAGAATCTGAGGGCCACCCTCCTGTTAATTAGTGGTAATTGTGGCATCTATGTTATGGCTCAAGAGACCATATAGCTTCCCCTCTGACTTCACTTCCTGCCATCGCACCAATGGACTCGATGCTCCTTCCAGACCCAATTTCCCAAATATACCCTATTTTCCCCTAGTTCCTTGTCTTTGCAAATGTTGCTTTAAACTAAAATGCCATTCCCTCTTCTCTTTGCTTAGCAAATTCATATTTATCTTTTCATAACTTAAAATTCCGTTCTCTTTAAAGTTTTTGTCTTCTCTTGTCACTTTGTATAATGAATTTATTCAGATGAATTTATGTAGATGGTTAAGTGTATAGTGGCTTTTTTGTTTGTTTGTTTGTGTCTTATTTTGTTTTAATTTAGAATTTTGAGAGAGGCCTTCTTTCCCTCCAGAAACAACATGTTTATCTCTCTGCTTGCAAAATATATTTGGAAATTTACCAGGAAAAAGAGATAGACCTAATTATTAAGTGGAAATAGGTAATTATAATCTTGTTAAAAACAGAAACCAGGTAGATGAATATACTTAGATTCTCTAAGGTTTCAGGGAGCCAAGAGGAAAATAGAATTAAACTTTATTTACTTCATACTCAAATCCTAATCTTGAAATTTAGTATGTATCAATAAGGTTTGACTAAGAAAACAATGAGACTAAATTTTTAGCAGTTATACTGTCCTTTTAAAGTAGTAAGCTCACAAAAAATATTAAGAAAAACCCAGAATCCTAAAGAACTCACTAACTCAGATTTCAAAGCATGTGAAGCCCAATAATAGGTTAAGGAAAAATTAATGTATATACCCCAAGGTGATAATCTCTACCAAACATCGAGAGGACATAATACTCCCCGTTACATCTCATGTTCCTCCCCACCCTAAACCCAAGACAAGAAAGATTCAGCATTTGGTGTTAAGAACCACACCAAAGATAACAAGGGGGTCCTTTCATCTGAGCCAGATCTTCCTTGGAACAAAGGGACCAGGCCACTTAAAGAGAGCTCTGTGGTCTTCTGTCTTCTTTCTGGAACAACTTCTGACCAGGATTTTTCTGTCTCATGATCCTGCTTGACCTTTAACCACTCCCTGACTCTTATTTTATCCACCTTTACTCTCAATGTTCTGGTTCCTTAGTGTCAGCATTAATGGTTTCTGGTACACATGCATTAATTACCCCAGTTAATGCTTGAGATCAAGTTTGGCTGGACTCCTGTACTTTGCTTATAAAAGTAACACTCAGCTCCACTTAGACTTTTCCTCTAATACTTAAAACATACACATACACACACACAGTTATGTGCATGCATATGCACATATACACATGTATGTACATGTGTGTATATGAAACTCCCATTTAGTAGTTGGACCAAGAGTTATTTATGAATTTTGTAAGCTGTATTACATGACTTTCTTGTCCAAAAGTAGCATTACTCCTAATATAATTCAGCCCCTTTTATAAGTTATAGAAATATCACATTTGAAGACTGTGTAAACTAAAAAATTTCAAATCAATCAGTAGAACTAATATAAGAAAAAGAGAAAAGCCACTGTGTGTCATGGCTAAATAATAGAAACCACCACCATGTTGGTAGGAAGACTCTGTTTCACTCTCAGTGCTGATAATTATTAAAGCGCAGGTAGATGTGTCTAAAATGACCCTGGGTGATAAAAATGAAGTCCGTATCAGTACATAGGTCTTTAAGAATAATGATGATGATTATAATGATGATAATGATGGTAGGAAGTTAATATCAAATATCTATTTTAAACTCCAAAGTCAATGAGAGGTTTAGCTGTTATCTTTAAGAACATAAATAGACAAAAGCAATGAGAAAGTAAAGAGCAAGAATCAGCCACATCAGATGCCAAATCTCCTTTTCTGGCTGTGCCAGAATCAGCTACCTACCTCAGGGACCTATGAAAATAGTACATGATGGTGTTCAGGTTCCCAAAATTACAGTGGTGAGAACTCAGAGCCAGCAACCACTACCTTATGACAACACTTCTTTGAACTTAAGAACCTTGAACTCTTAGCTTCAATAGACTATATATGTTTGGGCTCCTATTCACCTGTGTCTAGAATTTCTGCCCAAATTGTTAAAATTGGTTATATTTTAAGTTATGTTCCATGCCAGAAAAGTAAAACTCTGTATTTATTTTTTCCAGTTGTTTTAGAATTGCTTTTGCTGATATTTTAACATACATATTGTGAATTTAATCTTATTGGTGTACATTTCCTGATATTTGGAAAGCTAGTAGGTACTTAGAAAAAATAAAGAATACAGAATCTTGAGTAGTTTATCACAATTTCTTTTTTTTTTTCTATTACTTTTAAAATTGCATTTGCAGCCACAAATCTCTTCTCTTATTTTATATATTGGTTTATTTATTAGAATTCCCCCTTTGATATTTCTAAGTTCAGCGGCTGTCTTTGAAAGTAGGTATTTCCTCAAATTTTATATCTTTAAAATGTGTGAAAAAAAGTACACCTGCTCTTTTTGAATTTTCTGTTTCCTAACAACAATCACATTTCTACACTTTTACTATGTTACCTTATTTCTTTTTTGTTAGTAGCAGCGAACTGGAGTGAGAAAAATCTTTTCATACCTGCATGTTATTCCATTATTTTTCATGTCTTCATTTTCCACCTTCCCTCCTCTTCTATATTTCCTTCCTTCTTTTCTTCTATAAATATTAGACTTGCCTGCTATGCGCAAGGAACTCCAAGGTGTTAAAGATAAGAGTTATATAAGATATATCTTCTTTTATTTAGATGACTTCACAGAGAAATTTTGCAAGGCCTAGAAATCCCTGAGAGTGGTTTAGATGTTGCTTTTTGCATGTGACCCATTCCTTCCATGTCAGACTAATTCCATTCACTTTCCTCTTTACTCATCTGCCAAAAGTAAAATCCACCGTCCAAATCACCTGTCCTTTAAATAAAGGATTTATTACTTAAAACTCATAAGACACTTGCTACAACCAGAAGCCCATCTATCAACAAAGACAGCATCCCAGATGCTCCTGCTCTATATGTTCAACCTGGCCTCTAAATTATAATAAAATCCTACAAAGGGCATTCTAAGTAGAGGAAACAGCATGTTTGAAGGTATGGAGGGGAGCAATGATAAATTAGCGAGCACTTAGTAAGTGCCAGGCAGTGCTGTGAGCACTGAATATATATTATCCAGTTAATTGTCTCACAATCTTGTAAGACAAAGGCATGGAGAGTCTAAGTGACCTATCCAAGTTCATACAGAAAGTAAGTAGCATTGTCAGCCTTTGAACTAATCACTTGACCACTGTTTCACATTGCTACTAACCTTGAGATTAGGATTAGAGAAGTGAGGTAGAGAAGGAACTCTAGACAGCTTCTGAATTTTTTTTATTTTTTACTTTTAGCTTGGGTGACATAGGATCATTAATGAAGATAGGAAAAATAGGAGGAAGGATTTTGAAGGGAGGATAAATGCAGGCTTATAAGTGTTGAACATCCATTTCCTAAGGGATAGTCAACTGGAAGTAGCTAGTAACAGTGAGAAATATGGGTTGAAACTCAGGGCCAGCAAGCCTGGGGATAAGATTGCAGAAACCATTAGTAAAATGATGTGTTGAGGGCGGGGGGAGGTTACAAGGACGTGGACACAGGAAAAGAAAATAATGCCTGTGTGGATGAAGCCTTGAGGAACACTGTAATACACAAGCAAGGTAAATGAAGAGAATCACAGAAATAAGCAGTTTGAAAAGTAGAAGGAAAAACAAGGAAAGTTTGTACCACAGGATTGAAGACTTTGTCTTACAGTAAAATCTTTCTCCTGAACTTCTTGTGAGGAATGATCTTAACTAAGAATGGCTTTACTTTTTAGTATACTCTATATGCAGTGTTAAACACAAGCCACAGGGAAGCACATTAACTTTTAAATTTATGACCTCATAACAGTATCAGAGGGCACAGAACTTACATTTAATTATATCCTCTGCCCAGGTAAAAGGAAAATGTTCTCTCCCATTCTTTAGGTCCCCTGGTATTGATTCTTCTCGTAGAATTTTTAAAGCTCTTGCCTAATTTTATGTCCCATATTTGCTAAAGCTTCCTTTCTTAACTTCACCTGAAATTTTCTTCCTACTTTATCTATAGCTTCTAGAACCTTTTATTCATCTAGCAAAATCATGTTTCTGCATACGTTTAGAATTTATCTTTTTCCTACACTTAGAGTCAGGTCATAGTTATGAGCCAAAAACTCAACAAAACATAGTGGATAGTCAACCATTAGCTTAATTCTGGTAAATTTCTATACTTCTCCAAATCAGCTATTCCATTCATTACAAAGCCCAAATGGTGTGGGTTCTACAAATGTAGATAAGAAGAAAACAAGAATGACATTTATAAATCACATCAGGTATATTTATGTGCAGTCCTTGAGCGCTTTGAAATTTAAAGAACTGTATAGACAATGATTTAGTGCTACTTAACATATTTGAAACTTCAGAATTTATTTGCGGTAATTCAACTATCATTTTTGTACCAGATTCCCTCATTCCTGTCTCCTGGTTTCCATATCATATGCCTTGTTGGCTAATGAGTATGAGTTACTAATAGACTTCACTGTGCAAGACTGATAAAAGAAGAGAATACCTATATATTTTTAAATATGTCATAAACACCTCAAGTTGTTCAGCAAGGTCCACAAATTATTCAGAGCTTATTGCTACATAATTTCCCCTATTTACACCCCCACACCCCACAAACACACACATGCACACGCACACATACACACACATTTTGTTGCTGTTGATAGTGATCTATAGAGAAGTGGCAAAACAGGTTTTGATCAAAATATCTGTCAGTGAGATTTTAAAGATACGGCATCAAATTCTTAAAAGTAAGATAAACAGTGAAAGCTTTATTTTACTTTCTCCTCCATTGTTTTGTTTGATTTAACTATGTATAATCCCACACTATGCATTGATTGTGGCAGATACCGTGAAGTTAATATAGTTTAAGAATCAGGAAACCCCTGCTTACACAGGCTCTCAATAAGGGGGCCTAACAATGTGTTCACGTGTTTATAGATATGTATAAACTTTGCAAAAGATATTTTAACTGCAATTAATTAGGCCTGCTCTTTCCTTTCTCACTTACCCTCTGTCCCACTTCCCCTTTGATCAGGTAACAAGGGGTTAACCATAGGAATTTGGGGGATCTCTGAGAGGTGAAATTTTTTTTTTTAAGATTTTATTTATTGTTTCCAGGGAGAGAGGAAGGGAGAGAGGCAGAGAGGGAGAGAAACATCAACGTATGGTTGCCTTTCACCTGCCTCCAGCCACGGACCTGACTGGAGACCTGGCTTGCAACCTGGTTATGTGCCCTGGCTGGGGAATCGAACCAGTGACCTTTGGGTTCGCAGGCCAGCGCCTTATCCACTGTGCTACCAGCCAGGTGAGAGGTGAATTTTGAGTTGAGAAAGTTGTGAGGCAGGACACAGCCCTTCTTCAGGGTCCCGTCTAAAATGTTTAAATGTGACTTGTGTTATCTCCAACATCTTTGCTGTACTTCTGTCCAGAGTACTCAACTTTCATGGATTCTACTGTTTGTTTCCAAGGTTGCCTGGGAGAACTGCCAACAGGGGTCTTTATCATCATTAACATTTCATTTAATTAAAGAATGTATCCTTTCCTGGTAAAAGGAGAGCTTGCATACTTCACACAAGCAACCAACTAAAGAGTTCTATTGGTTTTCTCTGTGTGAGGTTTGCCATCATTTTCATGTATAGTTTCTTGTTCTTAAGGGTTGACTAACACTAGCTTCTTAAAGAGTTCTACTCACATGCTGACTGCCATTGTTTTGATAGCCATGATCTTGACACTATGAATATGACCCGAAGTAAGTTAAATATTTTATTGGAGTCAAAGTAATTATTCCCAGTGTTGCCCCATATTATTTGCTTATACAGACACACTATTAATTCGTATCATGGTTCAATTTGACAACAAATAATTTTAATATAAAGTGACTATATTTTAAAATCTGAAAGATATAGTGGTATGAGATAAACATAACCATATTGTGCATTAGAAAATGTTATTTTATTATAACATTTATAATAAAATGTTATAAATGCTAGCAATCTGAGAGTGATTATATACTTTATTAAAAATGGTATGATTAGCCCAGTAAGTATAATTTATTTGGAGTATGAAGAACTCTCTAGGAAAGCCAAACATCATTTTGGAACAAGTAGTATAACTTTTTGCATTTATATTTTGGGGAAAATGAGAATTCAGAGTAGTATGCAAATAACAACTATAAAGTTGTCAAAATAAATGAAAAGGTAAATATTATTTTAATAATTCCTATGATTTTTTCTTGGTTTTATACTTCCCATAAGGTTTGAAGATACATATATGTACATATCTGTGATAAATTTGATTAGATTATTTCATTGCATTTTAGTTTTTCTTATTACTGGCATATAAAAGAAATTATTTTATTGGATCAGCATTATTTCCATCTGTTCCTTATGTGCCGAGAAAACAGAAAACTAGCAAAATATAAGAGAAGAGTACACATCCTCTGGCAATAACATATTTTTCTATCAAAGTATTGCTTGTTTCCTGAAAGAATAAAATTTGACTAAATGTCAGATGAATTCTTTTTTCTTTAAACAACTTACTTTTTGTTTGACAAGAATGATCGTTTAATTTCCTGTATTGTGAATAAGAACACTTACTTTGATAAAAGCATATTTCATTTGATCCTGGCTGTGTCTGTATGACACAAAACAAAATTGGTGAATTCATTCAACATTCTAACCATCTCTGATATCATTTTACACCAAATAACCAAAGTACTTACTTGAACATTTCTAACAGATTATTATGTGCTACCACTTCCAGGGAAGAAACATCAGCTTCATTATTGTGCCTTAACAATGATGAGATAATGATAATAATAATACTGAGTGGCATCTGTTTCTAAACTTCTCAGCAGATATCATCAGTACTACGGAGGGAAAAGAGCACTTTCTTGAAAGCTCTCTTAACACACATTTGTATTCCTTACGTTTAATGTATTGGTCACCCTATAATGTTTAATTTAAAAATGATAAACTTAATAGGAGGAAAATTGTTCAATTAGATTATGTGGAGTGTTCATCTGAGTTTTTCAAATTATATATATTATATAGCATGGCTTTTTCCTTTAAGTCATTAATAGAATCGACATTGATTTAATAACTGCCCATTGGATTTATGGATATTACAAGGTGTTCTCTTTCAGATTTCCTGAAAACACAAATAGTAAAAGGACTCAGGTTTGAGGTAGTTTCTGTAATGCTACTTAATCTTAGCTGATCAATGCACACTCCTGCCTAATTCATCTTGTGACAGATGCCAAAATTAGCAAGATGGCTGCTTGGCTTTAGGTTTGCCATCTGTTGTGAAGCTAACTGGTCTTGCTGGTTTAATCAATGAACCAAAAGAATTCTAGAGTTTTCTAGGACTCACAGGAGTTAGAGACAATTCATCCTAACTGAATTTTTACTTATTCATCCAACAAGTACTTATTGAATTTCTACTCTGTATCTGTAAATATTTGTATGCTGAGGACACAGTGACTAATAAAAGAGACAGAGTTCATCCTAGTTCATCCACTCATAAAACTCAAATTCTGTGATAAAAGATACAATAAAAAATTAAATTGTGATATAATTAACATGATTAAGAACTGTAAAGGAAAATAAAGTTAGACAAATGGATGAAGTGACAGCAGTTGGTGGAATGAAGTTACAGTTTTAGGCTGGTCAGGAAGGTCTTTGAAGAAATGACATTTGACTAGATATCTGAATTCAGGGAGGGTGAGCCAAGCCATTTGGAGTGGATAGACGTTCCAGGCAAAGAGCTGAGTAAGTGTAGGGGGCCTAAGGAAAGAACTTGCTGAATCCTGGCTGGTGGTACAGTGGATAGAGTACCGGCCTGCAAACCCAAAGTTTGTTGGTTCGATTCCCAGCCAGGGCACATAACCAGGTTGCAAGCCACGTCTCCAGCCAGGCCCATAGCTGGAGGCAGGTGAAAGGCAACCATATATTGATGTTTCTCTCCCTTTCTGCCTCTCTCTCTCTCTGGAAATAATAAATAAAATCTTCAAAAAAACTTTTAAAATAAAGAAGATTTTTCTTTATATACATTATGTCATTTAAGACATATGACAATTTTATAAGGAAGGTACTCTTACTTTGACTATTTAGTAGATGGAAACTGAGGCTTGTAAAGGCTAAATACCCTGTTGGCAAATATGTAAGATAGGATTGTTTTTTATTCAAACATTTTTATTATGTTGTATTTGATACATACAAAATAATAAATATAGCAAATATTAAGTTATTAAACGTAGCAGTGAATTTACCATTTTTTCAAATAAGTAAGAAATTACCAGTGGTGTGAAAAATGTACTTCTTAAGGTCATCTTTTTGCCTCTCCTAGCTTAAATTGAATTCTTAATTCAAGAATATTTTAACTTTGAAATGCGTAAATCAGAAACAAGAACTTATAGATGACAGGTCTACATAATTTTTCTTAAGAATTATATGTCTTGTGAGCAACTGAAGAATATATGTATTAATAGTCACATGGGAGATTATATTTATTAAAGGTCCTTTTAACACTATCATCAAAAAATAAAAAACAGAGTTATTTCTATATGCTAATTCCAGGGACCATCAAAAGAGTCTACGTATGTACACAAGTAGGACCTATGCCAGAATTTATTTTTTGATCTCTTGTGTTTTCCTTCCTTGTTGATGCGAAAAGATTTTTTAAATGTCATTTTGCAAGGATTTGACTACCTTTGAGTCTGATTCAAATGCATTACTCTTCATGACTATATGTGTTCCTCCTACCACTTTAAGTTTGAGATTTCATCTGTATCTGGGGGCCAATTGCTTGGTCATTAGTTAAAGAGCACAAAGAAGAAATAACTATAATCAACCCCAAACATCTTTACTCTCTCCCTCAACACTCTCCTGCATAACATATATTGAGCTGCAATTCGTGTGACATTATTCCCTTTTAATATATTTTGGTATTTATTTTGTCAGTTTCATCTACATGAAGATTTTGAGTGTCATATAAATGTCATGGTGAAGTGTTTTGTTTTATATTTTAAATGGGAGCTCTCTTCCTGTTGGGTCAGCATCATAATTAGTTGTGAATGATGCCACGGAAACTCGAGGTTGCCTGGAGAAGCAAGCCCCCTAGGAGAAAGAGCCCTCATTTGTAGTGAGCTCCGTTCCTATGGTGTAAGTGCTGTCACGAAGGTCAAATTCAAGCTAGCATATGATCACTGAACAGAGTTTGAAAGAAATGTGCAGCACACTATTTTGTAGTATGTCCACTATACAAATGCAATAATTATAAATACCTGCAAGTATATAAATAATAGTAAAATAATTAGGAAACAATGAATTTGAATATTTATTTTTGATTTTAATATAATTTAAACTTATATGATATAATTTTTAAGAATGGCTATGTTTAACACTAGCTTTGAAACTTCCTGAAAATATAAAGATTGGCTCCTGCAAGCCAGTCGTTTCAGACCCTGTTTGATGTTGAAGGTCCAAGGAAGGGGTTGACAAAGTTTCTGGAACAGTGCTCGCTTTGCCACAGATGGGATTACTATCAACGTAGGACACAAATTTGTGAGTCTTCAGTTTGAATAACAGAGCACGCATTTCCTTGGTATAAATAAGAAAAGGTGACTTTTCTTTTAGAAGAGTGCTTTGTACATAAAATTATATAAATACGTTTAAATAAGTTAACCTTAAAAGATCTAAAGTATGGCACTGCCAGTCAAATGCACTGAAACTATTGTAAGTATTTTGCTCAGTTATATTATGAATTAAATAAGATGGGTCTACTGATCTAACCCAACTGCTGTATATAAAATGTAGTTTTTTGAGTAAATATTCTTGGTGCTTCTAACTTAAGAGATAAATATTTGAAACAAAACCAATTAATAAGTTGGCCATTTTATTAGTTATTAATGGTTATCTTCTCTGTTTTTTATCATAGTCAGTGTAGATGACACCAAAGCAATGACAATCATCTTTGGAAACAAAGCTTGTCATACCAAAGTGAAAACCATTATGGTCTAATTGGTAAAAAGCCAAGTAATAGTGTGGCTGGATAAAAAGATTATGTTATTCATGATATAAAACGTAGCTTTCATAAATATTTTTTCCCATTCAAAGAATGAGTTTCCTGAATCATTTTCTGTAGATTCAAATCATTAAGATATTTTAATCTTGTGGTATATATGTATTTAAATTACATTAAAATAGGGCGCCTTACTTGTTAAACTGAGTATTTATGTTAACCTTGTTGTATAGCTTCCTTGGATATTTTATACTTCTCTGGTGAGTTTTTTAAAATATTTTATTTATTTATTTTTAGTTATGGGGGAGGGAGAAAGCGAGTGAGAGAAGCATTGATTTGTTGCTTCTCACATGCACCCCAACACAGGACCTGTCCCCACAGCCCATAAAGGACACACCTTTACCCTGCGGGATGACCCTCAACCAGCTGAGCCACGCCTGGCAGGGCAGCTCTGCCGAGTTCTGAGAACAAGTGCAGTAAACTCTAGATGGAACCACTAAATGGGGGCCTAAAGATAGTTCCAACAACACCAGTATGGAAGTGTATTTACATAAAAAATGAAATGGATTTTGAAACATAAGACAGGTAGATGTGTTCACAGAAATGCAAGATAACAAGAAACAGTATCCCTGGTAAGTCTATTTGCTGTTGTGAGAATGAGTTTCTAAATTAATCTGATTTGTCATATAGATTGACAATTCTAATCTAAACTTTTTTTTTTTTTTAAGATTTTATTTATTATTTTAGAGAGAGGGGAAGAGAGGGAGGCAGAGAGGGAGAGAAGCATCAATGTATGGTTGCCCTTCACCTACCTCTAGCTAAGGACCTGGCTGGAGACCTGGCTTGCAACCTGATTATGTGCCCTGACTGGGGAACCGAACCAGTGACCTTTGGGTTTGCAGTCCAGTGCCTTTAAACTTTATTTTGAGAAGTTAATTCTTATCGAATCCATGCAATCTGACTTTTAAAAAAATGACATTTTTTTCTTTAGCTTACAACATAGGACAATTGATTGAAAATTTTTGCAAGTGCCAAATATTTACATAATTTGGTATATTTGCTCATAATTTATTATGCATAAATATATTAGGAGTGTTATAATTCATTCAATTCACTTCATTTTATTCAAACAAAATAATGTGATTAATTTGAACATTGCTATCTCAAGAATGCTATTAACCTTTAACTCAATATACAGAGATTCCCAATACTGCTGTTTCTAATCATGAAACCAAGTGAATTGAGATGACTATACTTTTAAAACCTTTGTAACATGAAGCTCTCTAGTACATATATTGCTTTGAGTTGAATAGCAGGCCTTTAGAGTCTTTGCCTTCATTTTTCATCTAAATTGACTATGTGCATTTCCAAGAACTGATAAACTGTCAAGGAAATCATGAGATGTAGGCCTTGAGGCTAATTTATGGCACCGTTGTCTTCTGAGCAAAGCCAATTTTCTTTATTAAGAATCCTACGTAAATGCTTTGTAAAATAACTCTGGTTAGTATGTCTCTTATTTTGATTTCTTTAATATTACAATTTTGAGAAATTTGGTTAAAAGGAGGAATTCTTAGAAAAGCCAGATACAATTCAGGCAGTTTTCTCTTCATATTAAATCTGTTTCAAAATTTTAGATTTTGTTATGAGATAAAAAAAATAATAACTAATATTGTAAGTAGTGAAAGGTATATTCAATAGTAAGTAACACAGCTGTAAAGGCTGTGTGACTTTTATCCAAAATATTTCTTCCTATTACTTCTCATTTTGTACATTTGCATTCAGAATAATGTTCTAAAATATTTCAATGGATTTGCCTGTACTTTCTATTTTCTTAGTTTATGTGTTGATATGCTTATCATCTTTCATCAATCTATTTTTAATCTTTAATTTAAACCAATTTGGTCAACATTTGTATTTGTATGACATGAGTAAAATGAATTTCATACAAATTGTGTTATCAATCATCTTTATAAAATTTGAAAATATAAAATAAAATTAGACTTACATTTTATCAATGAAAGAATTGTTGTACTTGAAGACTCCAATTGTTTCCCCTCAATAAATGCTATTTTTTAATCCAAAGCCCATGTTTTTTCATGTTTTAAGGGTAAAAAGATTTTTAAGGTTTTATTTAATTTTAGAAAAAGAGAGGGAAAGAAACATTGATGTGCAAGAGACACATTATTTAGTTGCCTTTTGCATACACCCTCGGCTGGAAACCTGGCCCACAACGCAGGCATGTGTCCTGACTGAGAACCAAACCAGTGGCCACCTTTCAGTTTTTGGAAACAATGCCCAACCCACTGAGCCTCATCAGCCAGGGCAAATTTTTTTAAAAACTGTCTAGCTACTCGTTTCCCACAATTTGGTTGAAAACTTGATTGGAGACTGAAGGTACTTAAGTTTTAGTAATAATTTTATATCTCTGTATTTGTATTTACTGGGAATATAACTTTGTCAAATTACTTAAACTTGGAACTCCATTATCTATAAATTGAAGATGATCATCGGGAGACACTGTAAAAAGTGATTTGAAATTCTAAAGTGCTCTAGATATGTTAGTTACATTTTCATCTGTAAGCCCAACTGATAAAACAGTAATTATATCCACAGATGAAAGAAGAAACAAGGTGGAGGTTAGGGCCTGGGGGAAGAAAGATGAGTAAGTGATCAAAGACCCTACAGAACCAGTTGATTAGTCTCTGTTAATAGATAATGTCTACCTACTGTGATATAGCCATTCACAAACCATGCTTTTTTCCCCCCAAATGAATTAAAAATGTGAAAGATAGGGTATATTTACATATTTATGTATATCAGTGAATCTCAGACTTTTGAATTATAGAATCATCAGTAACATTTGTTACAGCATCAGTAGCTGAACTTCATTTCCAGAATTTCCAATTCAGTATGTCAAAATGGAGGTGAGAAATTGCATTTCTAGAAAGTCCTCTGATGAACTTGGAGCTACTGGTTCAGGAGCCATATTTTAAAGTAACTGATCGAGACTGTAAATAAGAAGAATGTTAGAACATTTCAGCTGGTCATTTAGTAAAAACTTGGCTGGCATTTACTTTGCTAAAAAGAGGGTTTTTTTTTACTTAGATGACAGGATGGTGATTACTGATTGGGCTCTTCAAATACTAGAGTCACTGTGTAATTTACATTAGAAACATATAATTTACTGTTCAAAGGGAATTAAGAGTTAATCTTCATCATTTTCTAAATGATAAAATGGAAGCCAAAAGGAGAAATGTGACAAATAATTCCTGAAAAAATAATATAATTATAAAAGTCACACAGAAAGTTTCTGATAAAATGGGACTATCATCATCTATGCAATGCTCATTCTACTCAAGATGTGGCCTCAGGAAAACATGTTCCTCATACTCCAGTAAGCAAAGTAGAACAAACATGAACCAGAAAGGTTTATGGCCACCTAGATATTTGTGGGGAGATGGACATTGTGGGATTGCTTATGACTCAGTCAGTCAATCACACTGACTCTAAGAAATTAAGATGCTGATTACATCCATGGATTTTTCTTTCCAATTATGTAGTTAATAAAGGCTCATTAAAGTTGTCAAGAATCAATTAACTTCTCATTTATGCAGCCCAGGTTAAACAAGGACAAGAATACAAAGTCTATTTATTTAAAATTGTTCTGGATTTCCACTTAACAGTATTCAAAATATTTGTCCCCCTAACTGGAGCCTCCCCTGCCTAATTGCTTAGTTTCAGTTGTTTCTCATTAATATGTAAATTAACTTCACATTCTATGTTTGAGTAGCAATACATCTGCAGGGGACGTATGAGGGTATGACGCAGAATTGCTTTGGGAAGTTTTGTGATGCAAATGCATGGACTTCTTCTTTATATTCATATCTTAGGAGAAGCTGTCTTACGAGGTTTCAGGCAGTTGCATTTTTACTGTTCTACAGCAGTAGATTGGTTTGACACCCTTAAATAGAATCAATCAACTGGAGTCAAATTGTTGGTTGAGGATGAGGAAGTACAGTCTGTCCTTGAGCCACCCTGTTGCCAAAGAGCTGAAATGCGTTTTGATAAAGGCTTTATGTGATGGGCTTAGAACTAGCTTCTTCCTAGAGCAACTAGTGATTTACGCTTGCAGATGGTAAAAAATGCTGATTTAATTTAGTTTTACCCTGCAACTAGAAAAAGAACAGTGCTGGGTTTACAAATGGTGCAGTAAATTAAAATTTAAAAAGTGCGTATATGCTTGTATATGTAGAAGTGTGTAACTATATTTTATACAAAACACGTATCTGAGTCCTTGCAATAAGGGAAGCCAGGGTGCCCTCTTAGGTGTCATATATGAGGCTGGTTCTAACATGGGCCTATGCTTTTTGTTAAGTGTCCTTTGAGACATTGTCATTTACAGCCTCAGTGGAGTGTAAAACCTCAGGGGGGCATGAGTCTTTGGCAAGGTGAGTTGGTCACCCTGGAGCACTACCAACCCTGTTCCCTGACCAACTTATTTTACCCACTTTGGAGAGCAATATTCCAATAGGAATAGCATCCTGTTGCTTGTTTCATTTTAGATGGCTTTCCTTCACTTAAAATTCTGAGGTCCTTGTAAAGTACAACCAGAAAACAAGAACATTTCAGACTTATAATATATGCCAAACTAGAGCAATGAAGATCATGTTGTTGGTGTCCAAGAAAGAAGCTCTTAGTCTGCTATGCCAAATAAGCAAAGTTAGCTACTATAACTCCCTCTGATCCAACACATTTTTCCAGTATATCTTGTATGTCACCACTGCATTATTGCCGCCATGGGTCATGGGTCATTCCCCCCATGCAGAAGGCAGTGGGAAACGTGAACACTTATCAGGGACCAATAATGACGTTTCTGGCAAAATGAGAACAAGTAGACTGCCCAGAGACTAGCACAGTATCTGGCAGTCAGTGAAGGGGCTACTTTGTACATATCAGCCTGCATGACCCAAAAGACAGCAAGAATGTTTCTGGAATTTATAGAAATATGTTCCTTATAGATAACCTTTATAAGGAGTTTTAGCTCCTAGAAGATGTGCTTTTTATTAAAATCATAATATTATTTTATACACACATAAGCACCATGATGAAAATAGAGTTCATGACATTATCTTAATATTTTATTTGTTTGCTTTTGCTAATTAAAGCCACTTGGATGCTGAGGCATGAAATAATTGCATGTAGTTCACAGGCAGGTCTTCTCTATCTACCAATGATACTCTGCATTGACTGTCTTCAATAAGCCACTGTTACTATTTTCTGTAAGTATGAATTGTTACTTCCCACGTGCAGGAAACTGGTCTATGCACTGAAGACAATATTAGGATATAAAGTCATCTATGGCAGCCCACGCTTCAAAGAGCTTACAATTTAGTTGTGTGAACCCAGGACTAGCTACATAATTTACAAGATCTAGTGCAAAATGAAAACGTAGAACTCCTCATTCGAAAGTTAAGAAATTCAGAACAGTGACAGCAAGACAGTGTGAAACCAAGCTGGGGTCTTGCTGTGTCAGTAGCTCTTTGCAAATGTACAAGTGGCACACACCCAGGAGATCAGTCCTAACTGAAACAGAAATGAGCATATATTGAGCATGTGAGAGATGTAATGTGCCAAGTTCTTTACTTTGAATGATTTCATTTCATCTTCACAATGACTTTGTAGAGTGGTACTCTTACCTATAGTTTACTGAAAAAGAAAGGGAGGCTCAAAGAGATTCAAGAATGGGTTACATAACTAGTTGGATTGAACTGAATATCAGGCTCTAATCAGCCCTTATTTGAAGGATATAAGATATATGTAATAAAACTCTAATTCAACTTATAAGGTATTAAATGCTAAATGTCTGAGTGGTATATTCAGTAAAGGTTTTAATCAATGAAGTATTTTTAGGCAGGTCAGTTCATAAAATCATGATATTATGATTCACAACCTCTGAAAAGTTCAGTTATCTTAGGGTAAAATCAAATCAATCAATAAATCAGGCAGTGGCAGGGATGGGGGACATCATTAGTACTTTTCTTTTTTAAGATTTTGTTTATTATTTTCAGAGGGAAGGGAGGGGTGGGAGGCAGAGAGAGAGAGAAACATCAATGTATGGGTGCCTTTCACCTGCCTCCAGCTACAGACCTGGCTGGAGACTCGGCTTGTAACCTGGTTATGTGCCCTGGCTGGGACTCGCACCAGTGATCTTTGGGTTTGCAGGCCGGCTCCTTATGGGCTGTGCCACCAGCCAGGGCTTTGTTAGTACTTTCGATTCAACACTGTGTAAGGGAAACTGAATTAATAATGTAAAAGATTTTACTTTTCTTGTTTTATTCTTTTAGTTTCTGACAGTTCAACTAATCATTCTGTTAGGCTGTCCTGTACAAAACAATGTGGGATTTAAAAAACCTGATTAATAGCGTTGCCCTTGACTGCAAGCTTCAAACCTTGCTTCTCAAGAGTTCCCTCAAGTGCTGTTCAGTTCTCTTCACTGGAGCTGAGGCTCAGTTTGCTAGGATGGAATACCATTGTTAATATTGAAAGGTCAAAAACCACCTCCAAATATTATGTTTTGTCTCTGCTGTGCTTTGTGAGAACATAGTGGCTAATACACTTAAGAAAATTTATTTGTAAAATAATTTACTTGAATGCACTTGATTCGTGACAACTGTGGACTTATACTTACTGAGCATTCCATCACTACAAACACCTAACAGATAAGTACTGAATTTGATTAAAATACATAAGACAACAAAACTCTCACCACTTTATATTAGCTTGGAACAATGGAGAAACCAGATTATTATTCCCCTGAATTTAGAGAATCTAAAAATAAATTAATGTATAAAAAGTATGGATACTAAGTTCATGTTTATACCCCTTCTTACAAAAGGAGTTTGTTTAAATGATCACCTATGCCTGAATAATTTTCTTGTGCCAATATATTAATATATATGGTAGAAAATAAGAATAGCTCAAAAAACACAATGATGAGAATAAGTCAAAGGAACATAGGAGCCATAGGAGTGAGAGCTCCCAACAGCCAGTGCTGGAACAATTTGAGAACCACAATAAACAATGTGCTATTGGAATATAACCCAAAGTGTAAAATAAATATTTATGTGCCTATGTTGATATCAATGAGTTCATGATAAATAGGCACCAATAGGCAAATCACCATAGATCAAATTATTTGTGTAGACAACTCTACCATCAAGGACAGGAAGCATAATTCTACACCCTATAAATGTGGAATTATGCACATAACACTTTCCCCTAAAAAGCATGGTATTGAAAGGGGTAGGGAGAGAGTTATTTGCAGTAGAGAAAACTGATAAATACTCTTTCAGCTAAATAATTACGGTTAACATCATCAATGATAACTCATGAAATAACAGGTGCTCTTGATCTGATGTGATGCCATGGCTCCTTCCTCTGTGAAGTGTGTCCCCAAAGCTTACAACCCCAGTGTAACCATAAGAAAACCATCACACAGGCTTGAATTGAGGGGTATTCCCCAGAATACCTGACCCATACTCCTCAAAACTGTCAAGGTAATCAAAAATAAGGGAAGTCTGATAAGCTGTCGCAGTTCAGAGGAGCCAGAGGAAACATGATGACTGAATGTAATGTGGTATCTGGATCAGAATAAGAACACTGAGGATCAACTAAGCTTCAGATACATGGAACAAGCTGGCCTAAGGTATTTATCATGCTGAAAGCAATGTTAGTATACATCTGTTGCCCTGTTGTTCAAGTTCAGCCGCAGAGGATCAGAGGATCTCTTGGTGGAGATGTACTATTGAGTATTGTGCTAGAGTTTCCTATTATATTTATGGAATAAAATCATATAAATAAGATTGTATTACTTCTTTTGAAAAATTGTATCTATTAATCTGTTTTAACACTTTAGAAATAATGCCCATTATAGAAATTTATTGCCTACTTAGAGATCACCTGGTAGCAACTCAAAGTGCTACATTTTATTGAGGATGTGTAACATAAATTCTTAAGTTCCCTAAGTTGTCTAATTAATGAACATGAAGCATCTCTATTTGTCGACATAAGTGGTTTTCAGTTTTATTGCTTTCCTGGCAAGGCCATATCCCCATTTAATAGGCCATATATGGATAGGGAGTCCCCAACTTAAAAATCAACTCGTGTTACAAAGACTCATTTGTAAGTTACTGGTTTAGAACTCAAAATACATTTTTTCACAGATTCCATTTTATGAACAGTAGATTAATTTATAACCAAGCCCAGCTAATTAGGTTTTATTTGTGTTTGTTTTTATTATTTAGTTTATAAGGTAATTTTATTGTACAAAATTTGGAAAGTAAGAACAAGAAAAAATGATAAAATAAAAATCATTTGCATGTTATGTTAAATGTTTTCATCATTTATATGAATGCATTTTTACAAAATTGAAATCCTTCCATATGTTTTAATAAGTTGCTTTATTCATCCAACATTTTAAATATTGCTGTTATATTTTGTGTGATTAGTTGCCTCTTATATTTTATTTAAGAAGGTAATAAGGCATATACCAATATAGTACAAAATGTAGGTAATAAGTGTTATATAACAAGGAGCACTAAATCATTGCCTTCCCCAAAGCCCCCTACCCAGAAATGGCCTTTTTCAAATTTTGCTGTTCTCCAGCTTACAAGGTGTGTCCCACAAGTATTGGCCATACAAACTGCTTTAATTACTGACATTGTCTCTATTCCTTTGAGACAGACCTCTTATTTATCTTCACATTTTTAAAGCAAGATTCCACTACTGCAATTTCTTTGTAAATTGTTTTGAATTTTTAAAAAATAGATGCAAATGGTATGAAAATTAATATATTGGTTATATGGTAGTATTTTTTTCTGCCATCGTCTTATAAATTATCCAAAATTTTCATAAGAAAGCAGGTAACATTTTTGAAAATTTTAAACTATTCTTACATTTGACTGAATTTGGCTGGGCATAGATTCAAAATCATTTTCCCAGAGAATTTTAAAGTCATTGCTTCAAGCTTTCAGTATATCACATATTGTTTGCTGTTTTTCTTTAAGATTTTTGTGTAAGATGTCTTTCTTACTTAGAAGCTTTAAGATCACCAAGGATTTAAAAATATCACAAAGAAGTCCTTTGTTTGCATCTCTAGTATATTCATTCAGTTTGAATTAAGTCAGTTGAAGTCTAGAATCTCATATCTTTCAGCTAATGAGTGTTTTATTATATATACATATAATGTACTATACATCTGTTATATATATTTGGAAACGTTATTAGTCAGCTATTAGGCCTCTTGTGTTGATTTTTTTATTTTATTTATCTTTTTACTCTTCTATAACATATTTTTTTTAATCCATGGAAATTTTTCTGTCTTATCTTGTTTGAATATTTTATGTCACCCATCATATTTTTAATTTTGAAGTGCTCTTTCTTGTTCTCAGATTGTTCCTTTTGTTCTTTTTTAAAAAATATACTGTGCTTGTTCAATGAATGCATTATAGTCTGTTATCTCTCTTTGGTCATGAACTACTTTCTATTTAAATACTTCTTCCTATTACTGCATTGTGAGATATAGCAAAGGGACTAGAAACTCTGCCTGCAAGAGAAAACCCAGGACCCTGGCTGGTGGCTCAGTGGCTAGGTGCTGGCCTGTGAACCCAAAGGTTGCTAGTTTGATTCCCAGCCAGGGCACATAACCAGGTTGCAAGCCAGGTCTCCAGCCAGACCCTTAGCTGGAGTCAGGTGGAAAGCAACTATACACTAATGTTTCTTTCCCTCTCTGCCTCCCTCCCTTCCCCTCTCTCTAAAAATAATAAATAAAATCTTAAAAAAAAAAGAAAAGAAAGAAAGAAAGAAAGAAAGAAAAAGAAAGAAAACCTGGGCCTCACTGAAAAGCAGTGTTCTAAATAGCTGACTAGAAAGGGGGATCTCCAAGCTGCAGTGCCTACAGGTCTCTTTGTTAATTTAGTATCTGTAGAAAAGGGCATTCCAAACTCCTATTTGCTGGATGATATCCTGGAGCTGGGGGTGGGGGTGGGGGTGGGGGTGGATGGGATTGGACTAGGAAGTTAGCTTTAATATTCAGTATACATGCTATAATTTAATTTCTATTTTTCAAGTCCAGCCTCTTATTTTTATTTTGATCTACCATGCTTGTACACCTGGGGTGTCCAACCTCTCTGGAGAATATACTGAAAAATGACTTTTTTTTTTTGTGAAGAGTGTAGTGAGTTGTCAGCAGAATGATGGAAACTAGGAAAATTCTGATGCAGACTTTTAAACAATGTCTTTGATTCTGCCACACCTCACCTCATTTCCACATGGCCAACTTTTCCCAACCATTCCAGGGCCAACAGGTTTCCTCTTGCGGGAAACCTCCCACCCCAACCAGACTCTTAAATGTGACTTTTATTGTGCCAAGTGATTTACTGTTCTTCTGTTTGCATTCTCTTTTGGTATATTGTATTCAAATCTAATGTGAATTATTTTTTTTAATTTCTTGTGCTTAGTATTTTGGGGGAGAGTAACAGACACACCTTTTAGTTTTTGAATCCCCAGTTACCATGTATTGATCTTCTACCACATGATTAGATATTCCTTCCTCCAAAATCCATACACACACCTGCATATACCAATTTCTATTTTCATGGCATGGGTGGATGACCACAGTTTATTTGGTTAAATTACTATGGTTAGACACTTAAGATTTTCACACTAAGCCTTCATTACTATATATATATATATATATATATATATATATATATATATATATATATAGTAATATTTATATATATATAAAACACTATGATTAAAATGATCTCATACATAAATCTTTGGCTGTATCTATGATTATTTCATTAGGACAAACTCCTAGATGAGAAATACTGATTCTACGTTAATAATTTTTAATGTACTCTTTATTGTATGTTTCCATTACCATTTAGCACCCCCTTATATCCCCTACCCCTGGTAATCACACTTTTGTACATGCCCATGTACATGCCCTTTTTGCTCAATACCTACATCCCCTCACCTCCGCCCCCAACTAGCTGTCACCCTGCTCTCCATCTATGAGCCTGTCTCTGTTTTCATTGTCAGTTCAGTTTGTTCATTAGATTCTGTATGTGAATGAAATCATATGGTGTTAGTTCATTCTCTGACTGGCTTATCTGACTTGGCATAATGTTCTCCAGTTCTATTCGTGCTGTTGTAAAGTGTAAAATTTTCTTCGTTTTTACGTCTGAGTAGAAATCCACTGTGTAAATATCCCAAAGTTGTTTTTTTATCAACTAATCTATTGATGGACGACTGAGCTGCTTCCATGTCTTGGTGATTGTAAATAATGCTGTGATGAGCATAGGGGTGCTTATGTTCTTTTGAATTAGTGTTTTGGTTTCTTTCAGATATATGCCCAGAAGTGGGACCACTAAGTCAAAAGGCAAATCTATTGTTAACTTTTTGAGGTATCTGCATACTACTTTCCACTGTAGCTGTACCAGTTGCATTGCCACCAACAGTGCAAAAGGGTTCCTCTTTCTCCACATCCTCACTAGTACTCGATGTTTATTGACTTATTGGTAATAGCCATTCCAACAGTTGTGAGATGATATCTCATTGTGGTTTAATTTGCACTTCTCTGATGATTAGTGACATTGAGCATTTTTTCAGATATCCATTGGCCACCTGTATGTCCTTTTTGGAGAAGTTTCTGTTCAGGCCTTTTGCCCATTTTTTAATTGAGTTTTTATTTGATATTGAGTTTTGTAAGTTCTTTATAAATTTTGTTTATTAACCCTTTACCAGTTGTATCAGTGAATATGTTCTCCCATTCTGTGGTTGTCTTTTTATTTTGTTGATGATTTCTTTTGCTGTGAAAAATCTTTTTAGTTTTATGTAGTCCAATTTATTTTTTCTCTTTTGTTTCCCTTGCTTGGAGAAATATATCTAATAAAATATTGCTATGAGCAATGTCCAAGATTTTACTGCCTAAGCTTTCTTCGACAATTTTTATGTCTCCAGTCTAACATTTAAGTCTTTGATCTATTTTGAATTTATTCTTGTGTGTAGTATAAGAAGGTGGTCTAGTTTTATTTTTCTGCACATCCTAATTTTCCTACCTCCATTTATTAAATAAACTATCTTTATTCCATTTTATGTACTGCTTCCTCTGTTAAATACTAATTGTCTTTAAAGGTGTGGGTTTATTTGTAGACTCTATTCTGTGCCATTGATCTATGTGTCTGTTTTTATGCAAGTACCATACTGTTTTGATTACTCTGGCCTTTAATATAGTTTGGTATTAGGTAGTGTAATGCTTCCAACTTTGTTCTTCTTTTTCAGGATCCCTGTTGCTATGCGGGGATTTTGTGCTTCTATATAAATTTTGAAATATCTCTTCTATTTCAATGAACTATGTCATTGGATCTTGATAGGTACTGGGTTAAATCTATCGAATGCTTTGGGAAGTATGGACATTTTAATGATGCTATTTTGTCTGTCCTATCCATGAACACAGTATGTGCTTCCACTTATTTGTATTTTCTATTTCTTTCTTCAGTATCTTATAATTTTCTGAATATAGGTCTTTTACATCCTTGTTTAGGTTTATTCCTAGGCATTTTATTCTTTTTGTAGTTATTGTGAATGGAATTGTTTTCTCAATTTCCTTTTCTGATCACCCATTATCAGCATATAAAAATGTAACTGATTTCCAGATATTAACTTTGTATCCTGCTACGTTGCTGAGTTCATTTATCAATTCTAATAGGTTCATGGTGGACTATCTGGGGTTTTCTATGTACAGTGTCATGTCATCTGCAAATAAAGATGCAGATGCAAATAAAGGAAGATACTTCTTCCTTTCCCCTTTGATGCATTTTATTTCTTCTTCTTGTTTGATTGCTGTGGCTAGGACTTCCAATACTATTTTAAATAAGGGAGGTAAAAGGGGACAACCTTGTCTTGTCTTGTTCTTGATCTTAGAAGTAATATAAGAATGCTTGTAGTTTTTACCCATTGATGGTAAGTGGGTTTGTCATATATGGCCTTTCTTATGTTTAGGTGTATTCCCTCTAATCCCACTTTGTTGAGAGTTTTATCATAAATTGGTTCTAGATTTTATCAAATGCTTTTCTGCATCTATTGATATGATCATGCAGTTTTTAACTGGTTTTGTTTATGTGGTGAATCATATTTATTGATTTGTAAATATTATACTAACCTTGCATTGCCAGAATAAATCCCACTTGATCACAGTTTATGATGTTTTATGTGTTGCTATATTTGGTGCTATATTTGGTTTGCTATATTTGTGTTTGTGTGTGTGTGTATGTGTGTATAGACATGTATATATATGATTTTAATATGTATGTTCATCATGGATATTGGCCTATAATTTTCTTTCTTTTTAATGTCTTTATCTGGTTTTGGAATTAGGATAATGCTGGCCTTGTTAAATGAGTTTAGGAGTTTAGGAATCTTCCCTCCTCTTGAATTTTATGAAATAGTTTGATAAAGAAAGATGTTACTTCTTGAAAAGTTTGATGAAATTTTCCTGTGAAGCCATCCTGTCCAGGACTTTTGTTTGTTGAGAGATTTTTTTTTATTACTGCTTCAATTCCACAGGGTGTAATCTGCCTATTCAGATTTTCTGAATCTTTCCGATTTAGTTTCAAAAGATTGTATGCTTCTCAGAATGTATCAATTTCATCCATATCCTCTTGTTAGATTGTTCCTTTTATCATTATGCTGTGTCTTTCAAAAATAAAATAATATACTTCAACTTAAAGAACAGATTAAAACAACACCTCTGCCTTCAAGACTTTGAGTTTCCTACAAAGGATTTTTGAAGAGACTGGATACAGATTCCAGATTTATATTCAAGTAATTTATGTAATAAAAGCATCCTACTGTCTTTATCTGCACTGGGCCCTGACTAATGATAATCTTTAAACCAAGATTTTTATTGATTAAAGGCTGTTTGGGAAATTTGAACACTAGTTTCATGTTCCTTGGACATGTAAGATTAAAGAAGTCTCTGCTCTTTCAAGATGCAGGGGAGGCAACTTTGCTCACATCTTTCTTCAACTTTCTACATCTCACTGACCCTTCTCATCTCTTCTCATTTTCAATGAAGTTTAAACTTCTATTAAAGATATGAAAGTACTAAGGGAAAAAATGAAGTATAAGTTTCTATCTTCACAGACAAAAGGCAATGAAAGTTTAGGAAATAAGGTATGTTTAGCATCTTATTTTATAACAATCAAAAATTATATGAGAGTAAAATGAAAAATGTAATAAGGTATTTTTAATGAAAATTGGTTACAATTTATACATAAATATCAACCTGTTATTAAAATTTTGTGAGCCAGACAGAACATTGAATGCAGACTAAGAAACAGCACTCAATGACAGTGACATTTCCTGCCAGTGCAATTTCTTGCATATCAACCGGGCTAATTATTTTCAAACTGACAGCAACAGTTTAACCCATTCACCAGAGGAAAATGCCTTTTAGAAGACCAATGATCTAAGCATTCATTTGGATGCCAATCTAGTCTGACAATATATATTTAAAATGTACAATTAATGTTCAGTGGCTGAGGTATGAATAATAAACATGATTTCTCATTAATGCTGTAGAATGTGTAGCATGTGTATGTGAGTGTAATTGAAATTAAGAGGTATCCTCATTTAGGATCCACATATAAAACCCTATTATATAATTCAGATATTCTCTCAGGCTTCTTAAAAATTTTTACAAGGGTAAGCCTTTTACCTGAAAGGCAATATTCTGTTAATCCTAGGCAAGGCAGGTACTATCAAAATTTATTAATTTTGAGTTGAAAGTATAACATTTATAAGACACTCAGCCAAGTAAGGATTATTCAGGCAATAATACAGTGTGCAACTGAAAATATTAAGATTAGATATTTAACATGACTAAGTTAAAAGTTAACTTCCACCCTTTACAAGTCTTTTCAATCAAATGAACCCTGCACCTGCCTCTGTCTGCATCTCCTACATACAATATACACTGATATCTTCCAGGGACAAATATCTGGTTCAGTGTTTATGAAAAGAAATTCTCAAAATCTGCTCTGCCTTAAAAGTGGAGACAAAGTGAAAGACAGCACAAAGGCTACATTCTTCTTTATAGAGAAAGTGGGCAAAAAGAGCACTTAACCCTGAGCTTTCCTTGCAGATTTACTTAGTGGAATGCTTTCCACAAAATAACTCTTCAACCTCTATCACCTCAAAGAATGACCTGTGTTAGAGCCAGTGCATCACATATTTATTTGTGAGCTAATCAGTTGCTTAATCAGGCAACTGGCAAGAGTGGTTTACAGAATTTGGCAAACAGAAGACAGGGAGGCCTTGCCTCCATCGCACCTCAAACTTCGTCCCATTTGTTCTGCATTTTTTGCCCCTATATAATGGACAACAGAAACTGTGTTGAGAAAGGGTAAATAAGAAGCGTTTCTGTCCTATTTTCAGTTATTTATAATTGATTAAATTCTTTATAGCCAATTCTACACAAATGTATTTGAATACACATAAATCACTCTTCCCTTTGATTGGGGTAAGATTTTAAATAGTACAGATATCATAAACATTACTCTTAGTTGTTCTTTCTACCATTGTTATTAGTGACTGAAAAAGTTGATAGTGATTTAAAATTAGGTCTCATCCAATTTACCTTTCTGTCTTCTGCTATAGAGTTAAATAATTATCTTCTCCTATTATCAGTTAAAATAACTCTCTTATTCTAGGCACCTTTTAGTAAAGTGTTTGAACTTTTTAGGAAAATTTTATTACATACAGAGGACAATGTGGGTGTTATCTCAGCAGAATAGTTCTATTAGTCCCAGATTGTAATAAACCATAGCAAAATTGACACCTTTTTTTTTTTTTTTTTTTTTTGGATTAAGTAACTATGTAAACACCAAGCATTATTAACTTCCTTAATGTTTATCACATCAGGGTCAGCTAAGCACATGAAATTGACTCCATATCTGAAATAGGATGATTTGTACTGGTAAGGGCAGAAGGATCATGAATGCAATGAGAAGATAATGTTTGGCTTGTAGCTATGGAGATGACACAGTTGAAGCTATAATTCATTAATGTATATCACCAAATATAAAAAACAACTAGGAAACTTTCCTGGATAAACTTCCTTGGACGAACACACGCAAGCATAGGAAAAGTGAGCTACTCTTCGGAAATCCACAACCAACAACATCTAGGATGAGCACCTAGACAATTTGAGGGAAACTTTTGGATAGCAAATTTTCCCATGTGAGTTCTCATCTTTAGTTACAAATATCTTTATTTGGGGCTAAGAGAGAATTCAAAATTTATGTTTAGCATTTTGAGGTTAATCTTTGTGTATTAAACCTATTGGTTTTGTCAGCATTATAAAGAATCATATTTTGAGTACTGTGCTATAAGAGTAATAGAAACAAAAGCATATTAATATTTTTCTCAGGGAACTTACAATTATTTTCAGGATCAACAGCAACAAATATGAATAGAGAAAATAAAACTAACTTAACAGCATAGATTATTTTAGTATAAATAATACTAACACATGTGACACTGGAGGAAATAGAGTACAATCCTAGAGGCTTATAGCAATATTTCCGTCCTTTCCTGTTTTCTTATATGTGAATTTTTGTTATTATGTATTTGGTTCATTTTTATTTATATTATATATTAATAAATGAGCCAATATAGAGCTTACTTTAGCTCAATATTTCTGTTAATAATAAATTATATTCATTTTAATAATACATATTTATTTTATAATGAAATGTACAATTATGCTTCAAATGTAGGTAAGTAGGAGTAGGCAAGTAGTTCTAAGGAGTAAGACTTCTTAATTCTTAAGACAATTTATCATGGTGGCCACAATAATCCCATTCATTTATGTGACATTTTATGGTTTTCAAAGGTTACTTTCTCATATTTTCTTCTATTTTTCTTAAGGCAACCTTATGAAAATTATCATATTTTTATTATGTACAAGACAATAACTGTAGCCAGAGTTCCTAAGATTATGTGGCTAGTGAATGGTAGGTCAAGAATTAGGAGCCAGATGCTTGCATATTAATCCAGTGTGTGTCAGTTATTCTGGGGCACAATAAATGGTAGTTGTGTCTATCTGTGTGTGTAATGGGAGAAGGGGAATCATATGTAAAAGTTGAAAGAAAAGACATTAAATGAAGGATGAATGCAGAAGAGGTTCTCAAATCTGTAATAATGTTCATGTTGAAATGCCCAGAATAAGCACTATGTAAAGTTCTAAAGGAGACACATTATTTCTAGCTAGGTTTTGGAGGAAGTCATTAAGAACAATAAAAGAATCAAAGATTGAAATGAGTAGGTAACAAAGGGGATAATGCACTTTTCAACTGCAAAGGCAATGCTATCCTCAGACCCGGACAAAGAGGCCTCCCTGTACTGAGCCAGGAATCCATGCGCCCTGACTTCTACTCATGCTCCAAAATGGACCCAAGCACATTGGAGAACATATTCTGGCCTTTTTCCTGGGTTTAATATTCTTGGGGTAGTTTCTTGCAGATGAGAGAAAGTGGGGACAGATCTCGAATATGTGGGTTGAGGTGTTTATACCTATGTCTGGTACAGACAGATCTGGGGGTGGGAAAGCATACAATCTGAGAGGCCCAGAAATTCTAAATTTGAACCTAGCTTTTCAGGATGTTTTAATGTGGCATTTGTGAAGATAGGAGGATTAACAGTACTCTAACAGTCTGTCAGCTCCATTTAACATTTAGGTGTTGAATCTTGTGGTATTTTGGATTAGCCCATTCAAAGAGATTCACTTTTAAACAAACAAAAAATATCATTGAATTTGAAGTGAAGTTTATATATATAATATAAACTTGTGTTCAAAATATGTTCAGGTTTACAGGTCCAAATGCATCATTTATTTCAATTATGGTAGTGACTGCGGTTGCTTAAACTAACATTTACATTTTAGAAATCATGTATACAAAGAGATATTACAGCTGAGAAAATAAGTTTGTAATTTTAAATAAGAAAATAAAGTGAATGTCAAGGTTTTTAGACAGATTATGACCTCTAGAGATATTTGAACAGATTCTTTGGAGCCCTTAGAAAATAAAACAGTAACCAATAATGGTTAGTGTTCTAACAACAAAAATTATGAGAAATAAGATACTTTTTTCTTTATTTCAGGCTTGAATGCTTCATTTAACATAAATTCAGCAAGGTATTTAGGATAGCTTCTCATGGTATTCTGTCATGACTAAATGAAAAGAATTATATATGATGATACTAAAGACAAGAGGATTTGTATCTGCTTGAACAAACTTATTAGTGAGTTCATTAATAGCGGACCATTGAACTCAGAGATTTAATCCAATCTGCATTTTTACTGACAGCATACAAGAAAACATAGACTCTGCATACTGAGGTTAGGGTTGACTCCAATCTAATAGTGAGCCATTCAGTTATATGATTGAAGCCTGATAAGATGAGAGTGATGAACTGAAATTACAAACATCCAAATGAGGCCTGGCTGGAACAAAGTGACAGAATGGGTCTGAGGGACAGTTAAAAATTGGTGCTGCTCATGCGCAATTCAATTTTGTCTTTGGACTTTGCCAAATAAACATAATATTCACATGCTATAGTAGCTTATTAGTCTATTTCCAATCTAGATTCATTTAGAAATTTTTGCCATGATAAAAAAAGAAGGGGAAAGATTTGCATACTGGTTCCGGGAGTGGAGATGATGCAATGGATGAGAGAAAAACATCTCTTCTCCAGGTGGCTTGTGGGACTGGGTCTTACTGCCCCTAACAAGTGGGTAGGGAGCAGCATCCATAAGAGTCTCATGTTCCAATGAATATAGTTTTAATTCTTTTCTGAATATAAAACTGATATAAGCTAATTAGGAATAATATTCCAAACACTGAAGTTAAATACAGAGAATAAAGTGAAAAAATACCCTGAAATCTCTGTACACAGAGATACCCACTGATAATACTTGACGATCAGCCTCTGGACACTTCCCTCCATATGTTAAATGAATGGAATCGCTTTATGCCTGCTGTTCAGAAACATGAACCATTTGCAGGAAATCCCTTGTAATATTTAAGATAGAATTTGTTTAACTTTGGTTCCTGGATTTCAAAGTTTATAAAGTGCCGAAAGCAAAGTGGCACATTTCAGCTAAGTCTGCAAAGCGGTTGCAGCAAGAAACAGCATTTTCCTGGAGAACAACCGCATCAGAGGGATGTTCTACCCAAACAGCTTGCAGAACGGAACCTGTAAACCTAAACAAGACGAAAGACCAGGTCTTTCGGGTACCGGGTAGTATGGGAGACACTATTTTGAATGTGACTTTATGTTGAAGCTAAAGTCTTGTGTGTCCTTACTGAGGGAGCAGTGTTTGGATATTAAATATTAATGTCAATATCATTTGTTCCCAGAGGCTGAGATCTGGCATATTTGAATTTTATAGTAAGAGCTTGCTTTGACCTCAGACTTTGATAGGGAATGTTTTTCCTGGGAAACTAGGCTAGACCATGTGTGTATGGCCAAAATTGCTTTTCTTAGACTCACGGTCTGCCTAAGCAGAAGGGACCCTGCTGGCTACTTTCCTCTTGGCCTACTACCTTGGCTCCCCTTGGCCTTCTGATGGGAGAGAAAAGCTCTGAGGAGCACAAGGCTGCTCTTTGGGGATTATTATTTTTATTTTCCTGATGAGGAAATAGAAACTTAGATTTAAGTAACTTCCCCAGTCACACGACAGTGAGAGGCGGAAGTAGAATGTGAGCACAGGCGGACGGTCCCGGGGCCCGTGGTGTTCACTGTGCTCTGCTCTCCTCTCATCCTCCCAACTGCTTTTTCATCTATTCAAGTTCCAGTTAAATACACTGGTTGCAAGAGTAGGGGGTTTGTACTTGCTGTCCTAAAATTGACTCCAGAGAAGATAGAATAAAATGGCTTTGTATTTCTATTTACGTTCTTAAGAATTTCAGATTTTAAGAAAAAAACACTAAAGGAAACAATTTTTTTAAAGAACTCAGTGATTTTCAGAGAATATTAAAATCACATTGACTTACACTTTTTCTGTATGTATGTGTATGTGTATATATTATATATACTCATGTATGTTTTCATTTTGGAAGTTTAATTTTATGTGATATATAGAATATGTGTATATGTGTGAAGTTCTGAGGCTAAAATCTTTATATAATATATAATATATATATTCATATATATGTGGGCATGTATGTTCATGCATATATAATCTTAGGATGTTATTTTACCATAGGTTTGGATTTTAACCAAATGGGCATTGAAACTAAGATACATATTCAACTTCTTTGGCATATATAGGCATCAAATATTTAAATTACTAAAGTTTGAAAATAATGTAAAGAATTTAATTTATTAATTAAACTCAATTTTCAGATAATTTATTCATTCAAACCCGTATTCCTTTTTAAAAATTAAAAAATTCAGGTATGTCTGGAATCTTACCTTTGTATTATGAAAGCATGATTAATTTTTCAAATGGGTGTTTTCCACAATTATGGAAATTACAAATTAAAACTTAAGAAAAGTGTTTTCTATTTTCTCCCATATTGAATGTTCAATGAGACCTTGAAGGACCTATAAATCTGGCTTTTTAGATAAGTGGGTAGAAGTTTTTCTTTATCTGCATGCTGGTGTCATTTTTCACGTAAAATATCCTAACAGATGGGAGAATGACCCGTTCTTCCTACGTGTTATAGATATTGATTTGTTTTCTTTTAAAAAATGGAAGGTTAATGCTTCTGCTGAGTCCACATAACAGATTCTGCTGAGAAGTGAAATTCATTCTCAGTAGCTTTGAGTTGGAAACAAAGTTCTTGCCAAAATATTTGCTAAGCCTTTGCAAGTAAAATCAAAATGTAGTTCTAATTGAACCAGGTATGTGGATTTTTACAAATTAAATTAGCATTTTTTTGTTTATTCATGTGGTAAATAGTCATTTCCTAATTCAGTTAAAAACTCTTCTTTCTAAAGTTTAGGATATTCAAGGGAACACCCCCACCCACCCCCAAAATGGAATTATTTTCTAGAGGGTGGGCCCTTCAGAGTACAGGCTTTACCCATTAGATGAATGTTCTAGGAACCCATCTGTATCTGTACCAGCTGGTGTTGTTATGAGAGGCTATGTTTGGCTTCAGTAAATTTTTTTTTGAAGATTCTTTCAACATGTTTGCACATTTCATGATGGGTGATTTACAAGCACACCTACACACACCATGCTGAGTATTCAGCAGTTTTTGACCAAAAACAGCATGACCCCCATGCCCTACCTTCCCCATCTCATCCTGAGTGACTGTTTTTTAATTTTCCTGCATAAAAAGAGTCCTCAAAGGTAAATGTTTTGGTGATGTGGACAAGGTGAAATAAAAAATGGCAGAAGAAAAAAAAAAATGGCAGAAGAACGAAAAGGTATCAAAATTGATGAGTTCAAAAACTGTTTTGAACAGGGGAAAGAACTAGGTGTCTTGCATCAAATAGAGAGTACTTTGTGACTTAAGTTTTAATATGAAAAATAATGTACAATTTTTAAAAACAAATTCTATTTATTAAAAAGAAAGTGACATTTTATTTGGTAAATTAGTATTTTACATTGCAAATATCAATACTAAAATGAACCTATTCATCTTTTGTTTATACCAAAGAATATTCTGAAATATGAAATGGTGTCTCTAATGGTTAACTTTTCCTTTCATTGAACACATTTATAGTAGAAAGAATAAGAGAATAATGATATTGGAGAACAATTAAATACAAAATTTTCAAATAACTGGCTTCATTCAACAGATTTTTGTGCCAGAGATAACTTATTTGAGTCATTGGTTTTAGTGCCAAGAAAATGACTTATGAATTGGTAACAAGCTGAAGTTTTAAAAGATCATATATATAACTGTACTAGAGGAAATTAGTTGCTTTGTTCTGCTCCCTGACTACTCCAGACAATTACATCCTCCCATCAGTCATCAGCCTCCTAGTTTTCTATTTTATCTAGACCAGAATGACTGAGGCAAGATTTGGACTAGTTCACCTTTCAAAAAAATCATCTTTCTGCCCATGATAAGAAGAACCTTGCCAAACCTTTTAAAACTGCAGTGCATTTGCAAATAAAATTACAGTCAGAGTTAGTAATCTAATACAAAAAGTGTTAGAACATGTTGGAGGATGACACTCATTTAACTGATCATATATTACATAACAGACAGAAGACTTTATGCATTCCTCCACTTTTTCCTTTGAAACAATCCTGTGATAAAAATATTTCAATTGCCTATTTCACATAAAAGCAATTCTAGCTAGAGAAATTAAACAATTTGCTCAAGAGCAAATAGCCGTTCAATTACAGGGTAATTTTATTTCTAAACCTGTGTGCTTTCTGAACTTCTCTGTAGCCTTTCCTTACCATACAAAAGGTTGATTCTTTATAAATAATCAGGACAAAAATTGAAGCTGAAAGTCATAATTTTGCTTTTGGATTTAACAAATTTATGTTTATAATTGTCTTCTTAGGCATGTCAGTCTTAACCATGACATATTAGACTTGATTCCTCCTACCAAAACAAAGCCCACTTTTGGTAGTAGTGGTATTGGTTCAAATATCTAGATATGTTTCTGGTTTTCTTCATAATTAACCTGATTTTCTAGCCTGTGTATTAAAGATGAAGTTGAATGAAACTGTAAGGAAAGAAGACACTATGGACCTAGGTAACTGGTAAATCTCTCTCCTCTTTCCCCAAGGACATGATTCGCATCCATGTCTTACAGGGGACAACCATGGGAATGTTTTCCCTGCCCAACAACCTGGGAAAATGCATTATTGCACTAGGTAGCATCTATATGAAAGAATGTTTTCAGTGCATACCTAGTATTCATACATACCACATAGAGTTTTTATTGCTATTATTTGTTTTGCTTTTCTAACATTAATTTCTTAATCCAGTGTTGTTGTTGTTGTTGTTGTTTTAAGATTTTATTTCATTATTTTTAGAAGGAGGGGAAGGGAGAGAGGCAGAGAAGGAGAGAGACATCAATGTATAGTTGCTTTTCACCTGCCATCACCAGACATCACCAGACATCAATGTATGGTTGCTTTTCAGGCTGTGTCCAGCCACAGACCTGACTGGAGACCTGGTTTGCAACCTTGTTATGTGCCCTGGCTGGGGAATCAAACCTGAGACCTTTGGGTTTACAGACCAGGATCTTATCCACTGTGCTACCAGCCAGGGCCTTAATCCAGTGTTTTTCAAAATATAATCTGCAAACCACTTGTATCAGAAAACTGTTGACTTGATTAATAATAGCACTAATATTAAATGTAAAAGAACTAAAATGGCCTATGTAGGACAGTCATTGAGATTACTTTCATTAAAATACATTAATTTTCATTTAGACATAAGAGGTCTGTCCAGAAAAAGTTCAGCCATTGTTACTATGCATATAATGGGAATGGTTCATGCGACATCAATATAACCTGGCAGCTAAGGAGAGTGGGCTGGAATGTGTATGCATGAACAATGATGACTTCACTATACTAGTTAATGGGGGTGGTAGACAGCACTGAATGTGGATGTGTACTGTGTGGCAGTTGCATTCAAAATGACTGAGCAAGTAGAGCAATGAATCTGCAACAAATTTTGTGTTAAGCTTGAACATTCCTTCACAGAAGCTATTTAAATGATTCAGAAAACTTTCAGGGAACAATGCAATGAGTGGAGCACAAATAAGTGTGGCACAAATGCTTTAAAGATGGTTGAAAATCTGTTGAAAATGATTTGTGTTCTGGAAAGCCTGCAACAAGCAGAGCACCTGAGAGTGTTGAATGTGTATAGGCTACAGTCAACAAAGTTCAGCTGACAGTGCAAGAACTAGAAACTGAGTTTACTAACCAGGGTGTAAGAGTTGCTTTTTTTTTTTTTTTTTTTAATTGAATATAGATTTTTACTTCTCAATTAATTTAAGCACTAATTTTTTTCTAGTTCACTCATTTAATAAGTATTAATGATTTGCTACTATGTGATGTGATATATTGAGTTCTATAATAGAGCTATGGATAACAATATAAAAGTCCTGAGGAAAAAGAATAAAATGAATCTGGGCTGTAAGGATTGAGAAAGAGCTTACCTAAGAATCTGAATGTGAATCAATTATAATTTGATTATAATTTATAGTCTACATTCAACATTTCCTTCTTTTATGAAATATAAAATGGTTACATTATAATAAAACCAAAGAATGGCTATATTTACTTATGGTTTTTCGTAGCTTTACATATTTATTATAGAAAAGTTATAAATTTTTTCTTACCTGTTATGAAACAGGGTTTCCTGTTGGCCATACCTATCATTGATCTTTTAAAGACTTTATTTATTATTTTTAGAGAGAGGGGAAGGGAGGGAGGCAGAGAGGGAGGAGAGAGACTTCAATGTATGATTGTCTTTCACCTGCCTCCAGCTACAGACCTGACTGGAGACCTGGCTTGCAACCTGGTTATGTGCCCTGGCTGGGAATCGAACCAGCAACCTTTGGGTTTGAAGGCTGACATCTTGTTCACTGTGCCACTAGCCAGAGCCTTGATCTTTTAAAATACACTGTTGATCTATCCATTCTTCCTGAGCACACACAGACCCAGCCCAGCTCACTATGCCTGAGAATGTGACACCCTGGAGTCGGGCCAAGGGCCTCAATGAAAGTGCCTGTAACGACTGCAATAAGCTGGCCCAGATCCACTTCAGCAAGATCTCCATGGCAAAAGCTGTTGCTGATGTTATTAAAACAAGCCTTGGGCCAAAAGTAATAAATAAAATGATTCAAGATGGGAAAACCATTCTGAAACAAAAGCAGGTGTTACATCCAGTAGCCAGAATGCTGGTGGAGCTAGTCTAAGGCACACGATACAGAAGCAAGAAATGGCCCCTCATCAGTGGTCACTATTGCTAGCTCTTTTTTAAATCCCTGTAGCAAGTTCTTTAGAAAGGGATTCACCCAGCTATAATTTCTAAGTCATTCCAGAAGACTTTGGAAAGGGTATTGAAATCTTAACTGACATGTCTCAACCTGTGAAGCTGAGTGACAGAGAAACCTTGTTAAATAGTGTGACCACTTCATTGAACTCAAAGGTTGTCTCTCAATATTCATGTCTGCTTCCTCCAATAAGTGTAAATGCAGTGATGAAAGTGATTGACTCAGCCACAGCTATCAGTGTTGGTTGAAGAGACATTAAAATAGTTAAGAAACTTGGTGGGACAATTGATGACTATGAGTTGGTGGAAGAACTGGTTCCCACTCAAAAGATGGCAAATTCTGGGTATAACCAGAGGCAAAAAGGCTAAGATTGGACTTACTCAATTTTGCTTCCCTGCTTCCAAAATAGATGTGCATAATCAGAAACTAGTTTCTGATGGACTGAGTGCTGAGAGAAGAGAAAGCGTATATTCTAAATTTAGGGAAGTAAATTAAGAAAACAGGATTCAATGTCCTCATACAAAAGTCTATTCTGAGATGCTTTTAGTGATCTTGCATTACATTTCTTGAACAAAATGAAGATTATTGTAGTTAAGGCTATTGAAAAAGAAGATATTGAATTCATTTGCAAAAACAATTGGAACCAATCCAGTTGCTCATATTGACCAATTCAATGTTTAAATCAGCTAAGCTATCTAGGAGGTCAATTTAGATGGTTCTGGCAAACTGCTCAAGATTACAGGTTATACTGGAAGCTGGAGAAAACCAGCTTCAAATGTTGTTTGTGGATCTATTAAACTGGTTATTAAAGAAGCTGAGCGCTCCATTCATGATGCTTTGTATTATCTGCTGTTCAGTGAAGAGAGCTCTTACTGCAGGAAGTGGTGCTCCAGAAATAGAGTTGGCCATACAGTTAACTGAATATTCACAAACATTGAGTAGTGTGGAATCCTACTGCGTTCATGCTTTTTCAGATGCTATGGAAGTCATTCCTTTCTACACTAGCTGAAAATGCTGGCCCGAATCCCATTTCTACAGTAACAGAGTAAGAAACCAGCATGCCTAAGGAGAAAAACGCTACAGGCATTAATGTCCAAAAGGGTGATTTCCAACATTTTGGAGAAAATGGTTGCCCAGCCTCTGTCGATTTCAGTTAGTGCACTCACTCTAGGGACTGAAATAGTCCAGAGCATCCTGACAATTGCTGCTGTGGTAAGCACTGTAATCTGGATAGCACTGCTGCCTGGCAGCATCATGGTCACTAATAGCATGTCTGGAGCAGAAGACAGATCATTAGAGTTTCTTGTTGCTTGGAATATGGTTTCCTTTATAAATTCCTGGGCTTGGTCTTCCAGGTTGTACTTACTTGAAATTGTATTGACACAGTTTAATGAAAATATTAAATAGTTGGTTTCAAAAAATAAAGTATATTGTTATGTATTATTATTTATAATCAGACTTTAGTAACTGACCTACTACTTTTGAAGAAGTTACAAAGTGTATTAAATATATCTAAAGTTTGACTTAAACGCTAACATTTTTGTTGTGTTTCTTCTTCTAGTGTAGAGATGATTTCCATGGAGCAAATTTAGAAAGGGTTTTTAAATAGAATGGTTTTATTAGATTCTTATCACCAAATTTATTTATTTTTCTTTCACTAATACATCTAACAGTTTAATCTTCAAAAAATACTGTGGCCCTAGGTGGTGTCACAGTAGATAAGGCGCCGGCCTGCGAACCCAGATGTCACTGGTTCGATTCCCAGCCAGGGCACATAACCAGGTAGCAAGCCAGGTCTCCAGCCAGGTCTGTAGCTGGAGGTAGGTGAAAGGCAACCATACATTGATGTCTCTCTCCTTCTCTGTGTCTCTCCCTTCCCCTCTCTCTAAAAAAAATAATAATAATACTATGGATAGACACCCTGACTGCTGTGGCTCAGTTGGTAAGGCCTTATCTTGCAAAGTGAAAGGTCACTGGTTCAATTCTCAGTCAGGGCACATGCCTGGGTTGCTGGTTCTGTCCCAGATCAAGGTGCACAGGAGAAGCAACAAATGGATATTACTCTCTCACTTTGATATTTCTCTTCCACTCTTTTTACCTCCATTCCCCTCTAAGAATAGATAAATAAAATCATTTAACAAAATAATGTGGATGAATTTTTTAAATTTAATTTTATTGTTATTAAGATAAATAAAATCATTTAAAAAATAATGTGGATGAACTTTTTAAATTTAATTTTATCATTGTTGTATTACATCTATCCCCTCTGTCCCCCTCCCCACTCACCCATTTCCCCCCCAAAGTCAATCCCACCTGTTGTCCATGTCCATCGTTCCTTTATAGTAGGTTCTTGTCTAAGCTGCTCCCCTTCCTTGCCTCTTCCTTCCTGCTCCCCCTAACCCTCTTCCCCCTGACCACTGAAGGCCTATTCACTGTATTCATATATTTGGTTCTGTTTTGCTTGTTGTTAGTTTTGTTCATTATTGTCCTGTAATGGGTGAGATCATATGATATTTGTCCTTCACTGACTCGCTTATTTCACTAAGCATAATACTTTCTAGTTCCATCCATGTTGTTGCAAAGGTTTGGAGTTCCTTCTTTCTTTCTGCTGTATAGTATTCCATTGTGTAAATGTGCCAAGGTTTTTTGATCCAACCATCCACTGATGGGCACTTAAGACTGTTTCTGAATTTTCAATGATACATTCCACCTGCAGAATAAATTTGTATCTTGATTTTGATAGAAATTCTAAATTAGAGAGAGAGAAAGCTAAAGACAGATCATCATATCACTGTTAAATTTTTTGATCCCTTAGTAGTAAACTTGTTTATCTTGCCTGAAATGCTTCCATTTGCCATGTTTCCACAAGGGACATTAAAACCTGATATACTAATGCTCCTGCTATGGTGTGGCACTGTGCTTGTTTTCAGTCTTAGACTGCATTGCCACTGGTTCCAAAGTCAAATTGAGCCCTCCCCTGTGACTACTGTCCACAGCCAAGGGAAGGGTGACTGTGAGAGTCAGCGACTAGCCACAGTTTCCACATTGATGTAATCTTACTATGCTGATTAGTCCATTCTTATCAGAGCAACTACACTATCCATAAGATCCACAGGGAAAAATAGCATCAGATGAAGGAGGTCTGAAAGTGCTGGCCTGTTGAAGACACTGAAGATACTTCAGTATTGCTTAAGAAAAAAGAATGGAAAGAAGAGGAAGTGTCCAGATCTTATTCAGTTCTGAGGGTTGTGCTAAGGAATTTGGGGCATAATCTTAAAATTCAAAACAAAAGAAGAAAACAAAAACCTCATAAAGCTCTCCATGTGAATGGTAAGATTGTGTTGAACAACATATTTTCCTTAACAACTCAATAAAATGATCTGAACTTAAATAGGAGAAAAAATCCCGTATTAGCCACTCCTTCTTATCTCACTATTTCCAAGGAAGAAGTTGGTATTACCCTAATCAATTCTTGATCCAATATCCTAACTTTTACTGAATTCTTGATACATTCTCTGTATCTCCCCATAAAAATTGATGGTCCTTTTCCTTTGTGTTGCTTTGTTTCTCACCAGATACCACCCAAATTCCAAGGCGCTAGTGTGTATCTCATAGTCACTGAAGGCACTAAAAACTGAAAAGGTAATTCAGACAGCAACTTTGAATTGAATATTACACATCAGTATTCTAAAATCTTTCAGTCTTGCCTCTAGGACATTTCTCTTAGCTGCATCTGTCCAGTTTCTTGAGACTGGCTGTTTATCCAAGCTGATGTTCGCATTTTTTCAAATTGCCATTATTCAACACTGAATACCTTTAATTTCTTAAGCAGAGCCTTTGAACTCTTTACTCATTATCCCTTCCCCAACTTATAGCTAAGTGCTCTTTACACATCAAAATTGCATTAAAGGCTTTCATGAGCAAGGTCCACCATTTAGACTCCAATGTCTAATAGCACTAATTGAACAAATTTACCAGTCATGCATGAAAATGTAATATTTGAAAGAGGTGGCTTTGCAGATTATTTTGGAAAGGGTGGACTCTTCAATAAATAGTATCAAAGAAAGTGACTATGTATTTGGAAAAAATAAAACAGTCTTCCTTCTTTATGCCATATGCAAACTTCTATTCCAGGCAAATCAAATTCTTAGGAAAGAAAGACAAATATTTTATTTTATTTTTTTAACTTTTACTTATTATTTTTAGAGAGAGGGGAAGGGAAAGAGGCAAAGAGGTAGAGAAACATCGATGTATGGTTGCCTTTCACCTGCCTCCAGCTACAGACCTGGCTGGAGACCTGGCTTGCAACCTGGTTATGTGCCCTGACTAGGGAATTGAACCAGTGAGTGACCTTTGGGTTCACAGGCCAGTGCATTATCCACTATGCCACCAGCCAGGGCAGAAAGACAAATATTTTTAATTCTTAGGAGAATACATAGAAGATTATCTTTATGACTTTGATGTATGAAAATATGTCATAAACAAGATACTAAGAAATGTAACCATAAAGGAATATATTAACAAAACCAAATATATCAAATGTAAGACTTCTCATTCATGAAGAAAAGACAAACCTTATTAGATGGAGAATATTTTTGCCATACATATGTAGATGAACAAAAATTGGCATCAATAATCAAATATAAAACTAAAAAAGAATAAATAGAAACCAATTTGCCCAAATTAAATATAGGCAGAGAAATAAACAGGCACTTTAATGAAAGAAAACACACTGGAAAATAAGTATATGAAAGATGCTCAATTTCATTAGTCATAAATGAACTGAAATTAAGGCTCCAAAAATATAAACTTTTTACTTTCTTTATACTAGCAAAAATTTTTAAGTGTAGCAATATATTGAATGAAATATTTGTAAAGAAGCAGAGCATTTAGAACATACACTACTGAGATTGTAAATTGGTATACACAATATGTATAATATTTTCTTTTATTTTGTTTTTTCCGTTACCATTTAGTCCCCTTACACCCCTGTGCCCCCAGCAATCACCACACTGTTGTCCATGTCCATGTGTCCTTTTTCCTTTTTGCTCAATCCTCCACCCCCTAACCTCCCCCAACCCCAGCTATCATACATTTTCTTATTTTAATATGAAATGCACAGATAACAGGTCATGAAAATTTTGCATATTTGTACTAGTTGGCATGCACTAGAATGTTTATAACTCCATTGTTTGCAAAAGACTATAATAATAATAATAATAATAATATGGCTTTAACCATAGAGTACAACCTAGGTAAATCTCAGACATTGTATGTGATGGTAAAAAACAACCAGAAGACCTTCTACCATTTAACACAATTTTTATAAAGCTCAAAAGTGAACAAAATTAAATAATAATAGTTTACATACATACATAGCTTAATACAACATAGAAGCAAAACTTTGTGGTAACTGTAGAAGAGTATGAAAGAAATTGCAATTGCATTGGAATATTGCCTTTTCCAAACTGAGTGGTAGCTTCCCCGTTTATTTCATTTCTATGTTTATTAACTACATTTACTTTACACATGCCATAGTCAGAAAATATTATTCTTCCTTCAGGTTCCCAAAGAACACTGTACTCCTCACAGCATCCCTAAGGTAAAGGGGGAACATAGGTCATGTAGTTTAGTACTGTCCTAGTGTTAAAATCCTTAGTCCCAACCACAGATCTTGATCTTTATGATTGTTTAAGATTTATTTGTTAAATAGATTAATGACAAGAAAAGTGAAGGTAGCAAGAATATTCTATTGGGAAATCATCTTCATATAAAGAACATTTAACCACACTATTTTATTATGATAACTCCTATTTTTGCTTTTTTCTTTTTTCTTTTGTCTTCTACAAGGCAAAATAATGGATTATAAAGCAATTTTGGGCAAGCACTTAGCAATAACCATAAGGGAGGTGATAAAGTAAACATTAAACTACAATTTTAAATTTTATATTAAGCAATAGCATTGCTATGTCCTAAGAGGCAATAAAAAAAGATTTTTCAGCCATGTTATATTTATTCTTTAAATAAAAATAAAGCAGCATCGTTGTTTTTCTCTAAAAAAAAATCTCACTTAACAAAAATTCACTAAAGTTTAACTTACCTAGTATATTTGTTCCTAGTCTTGTTCCTCTTGGCTTGAAATTGTCATTGTTTGGCAATGAACAATTAAAAATATTATATGAAGTTAATTCTCTGGGTTATACTTCAGGGATGTGGCAGGTAACACAGACTTGCATTACTCATGTAAAAGAGAGGTATGGAGTAACTCTAAGGAAAACATAGCTTTTGGGATTTAATTTGCAGTACCTAGTTCTTGAGGAGAAGGGTGAAGAGTGGGTCTGATGATATTACATGATTATCCAGTAAAAAGAAAAACCTCAAAATTATGAGGAAATAAGAATGAGAACATCTAGGCCACAATGAAAGGTGAATGTATAAATAAAAAGGTGTATCATTGAAAGGATAGGAAATAGTTCCTTTCTTACCACAACAGAGTTAGCTAGTTGGTAACTGTGAGATTTAAGGGGGAGGGAAAAACCCTTGAAGAAAGTCAGATATGAAACTGTGTATTCCCTTTTAATACCAATAATGCTATCATCATCTAAAATCTTTTTAGTGAAGTTTATCTGCTATACTTAACCAGGACTTCACACTTTTCTTCAGAAACAGAGAAAGATTACATTACAGTGGTAATTAAAATGCAAGAATTCTGGTCTTAACCTTCCATTGGATTTGTTTTGTTCTGTCCATTACTTCCTATGCTATCTTGGTCAAATTACTTAAACTCTCTAAGCCTTTTTATTTTATCATCTATAAAATATCAAATAGAAAACAGTCAAGCAATGTTAATTCCTCTATTCAGCCTGCACTTGAAGTAGTGTAACATCTCTTTTGAAATTTTAGTGGATCTGTAACAAAATAATAGTTTTTTCATAGTTAGTAAACCATAGTAAGTAAATAAATTTTATGATTGATCATGATTTAGCCAACTATTTGCTTGATATCTACTATAAGTCAGACACTAAACATAAATAAGTAATAACCCATAAGGTTTCTTATAGTTCGAGTATAAATCAATATAAAGTATTGTATTTTCATAACAAAATAATTTACTTTAGGAGAATTTTATATCTTGCTATGGAAAAAGATTATAAAAAGATTAAAAGTATCACATCTATATACCATTACCATAATTAATTTCTGAGTCTTTATAAAGTAATATATTAATCTTAAGTACCAGAAACTTAAACTTTAGAGAGTTTCCTTCTGATTTCATGATTGATAGGACTAGTTATTTGAGAATGCTTTAAAAAAATCACTTGTTTCTTATCTCTTGCACAATGGCATTTAAACTCATTATATAATACATGATTTCTCAGGGGTCTACACCTACTTTTCATTCTAATCATTTCTTTCCTTACTTCCTACATGTTATATTCCAATTCCAAACTGAACTTCTGTTGCTCCTGCAGCTTTAATATGTTTACTTCCACATGGCATTTGCTCTGCCAAAACTGCATATGACTTAACCTATACGTTTGCAAATTTTTAGATCTTATATTTCTAGCTCTATGTTGGGATTGTTTTTTACTATGCCACATCCCTGATAGTGCTCACTGTCTTCTCCACTAATGGTACTTCTATTGTTGCAACATTTCTCCAGCTAACCAACAACCCTCTGAAAAGCTGAGTCCATGTTCTACTCATAGTTGTATATTCAGACCATATTTTTTATGTAGGAAATACATAATAAATATTAATAAAACTAAATTAGAATAGTGTTTGAGGACTTCTAAAAACTAAATAAATTTAAAACTTGAGGAAAAGGTAGTGATTTTTCTGTCCATTTCATTGATTAATTATTTTATTAATCAATTCAATAAATATTTAATGAGCATCTACTATTTGTTAAAAGTAGTGTCATTTGTAAAACAGGTAAATTCTTGTTCTTCTGCAGTTTACATCTGAATGTAAACAAATAGACAAACCCATAAGGTAATTCTATATAGTTATGAGGAATAAGAGAATAAACAGAGCTAGGTATAGAACGTTGTCAGGAGAAGGCATCTGAGTGTATATGGCTATGACTTCCAATGGAGCTGGCTCTTTCTTGACTCAGCCAGCTAGCTAAGGTCATTCCTTATGTAACTTCTTGTTACGAAGCCACCTTTATCCCAGTGTGTATAAAAACTGGGTTTGCTGTAAGCATGAGTGTAGGCAAGTGAGATTAAAAGTTCATGGGAGCTCACGGCATGGGGTGAGCAAGAGCATGTGAGAGTGTACATGGAAGTACCCACACTCTTCATGGCACACTGCTACTGAGTGGAGAGGGTATTTGTGGGAGATGGGCTGTGTGTATGTGGAAGCACCGTGCATGGAAATGCCAGCACTCTCCCCTGCTGCTCTCCTGCTGCCTCAATAAAGCATGCAAAACTTTTCACAAGCTCTGCACAAGTTCTTCTTCACCACCAGACCAGAGCCCTCCTTTCTATCATCATTTGATGGTCTCAAACCTAACAGCCTTACACATGGTGGTGGGAAGACTTCTAAGGAAGAGATATGTTAGCTGGGACCTTAGTGTTGAAAAATAGAACAGATGAGGAATAACAAACTTGAAACTTGAGGAAAAGTCCTGAAGTAAGCCTAAGCTTGGGGTTGAACAAATAGAGAAAAAACAATGTTGTTGGATTTTAGAGCCTGAGACAGAGATCAAGACAAGAGTCCATAGAAGTCAGCAGTAGATCATGAAAGACTTTCTTGTTTATATCAGAGTTTGGGTTGTATTTTTAGTGTAGTGGGAAATATATATATATATATATATACCCTATGATTAATATTCTAACAACTTTTTGAAAAAGATTTTATTATTTCCAGAGAGAGAGGAAGGGAAAGAGGCAGAGAGGGAGAGAAACATTAATGTATGGTTGCCTTTCACCTGCCTCCAGCCACGGTCCTGGCTGGGACTAGAACCAGTGACCTTTGGGTTCACAGGCAAGCACCTTATCTAGTTTGCTACCAGCCAGGACTCCTTTTATATTTTAAAGGAACAGCCTGATCTATTTTAAGTCTTTGAAAGATATATTCAGTTGTTGTGTGGTTAAAGAATCTTAGGAAGGAAAAGATGTGGGCAGGGCACAATAAGAAATGAAAAAGTGAGGCTAGTATAAGGTTACAACCCTGAAGATGGACAAAAGTATGTAGATATGTGATATACCTGGGTAGAGGAAAGGTAAAAATAACAACAAGAATCAAGAATGTTTTGGGGCTTGAACAACTAGGTAGATAGTAATAATATTAACCAAAATGGAGAAAAGTAGGAAAAAATAGTGCAGAGAGGCAAATTGAAACTTCTGTTCCTGCCTTAATCCATGTGGCTCAGTTGGTTGGGCCTCATCCTGCCAAGCGCAAGGTCGTGGTTTCAATTCCTGATCAAGGCACATGCCTGGGTTGTGGGTTCCATCCTGGTGAGTGCAGATGAGAAGCAACCTATCGATGGCTTATTTTGTTTTAATATGAGGTCAGTTCATTAGTAGGTTTTGACAAAGGCTAAAAACTTAAAGATAATTTTGAAAAATATGAATTGAAGTCCACCCCTTAAATTTTTCCTTTAAAAAAGATTTCCTTTTCTGAATTTTCGTTTTACTAGCGCTCCTCCAAAAACTAGCTATGTTAGCTAGCATACATAGTAGTTATTTATTGTGCAGTGTATAAGCTTTTATCTTAGTCTCTAATCTTCACAAAAGGGAGTTCATGACTGAGATATATCTGTATCCCTAAGCCATCTAGCACAATTATTAAAAAGTCATCATTGTTTATATATGTGGGGGATTGGTTTTAAAATTTTAACCTACCTATATTTTTTTCTTTTTAATATCAATCATCAATAATAGAAGAGGTGTAAGATAGAGACATAGATAAACATGGCTTACCTCCTCACACAACTATATCAAAATTACAACTAAACTATAGAACAACCATCACTCAGAACTCTCAGTAATCAAGTTGAATTAAAGTCGAACAACTACAGAATTAAAGAAACCACATCCAGCCAAACTGATAGGAGGTGGGGAGACATGGAGTTGCAGAGACAGGAAATGGGCTTACCCTACATCCACATGTGGTGGATAAAAATTCAGGAAGGATATCTCAGGAGCAAGGGGTCCCAGCCTAACACCAGGGACCCAGCCCAGGACTCCAGTACCAGGAAGTTAAGTCCCCACAACTTCTGGTAAAATCAGTGGGTATTGAGTCAGTGAAAGAAACAGCTGGATTCCCAAGCAGTTTCCCTTAAAGACCCTACGCATGGACTTACTCAGACTCATTCCCTCTGAGCTCTAGCACCAGGGTAGCAGCTTCAAAGGCACCAATGGCATACAGGGAGCAACTGAAATGTCTGGCATCACAACAAGGGCTAGGGACAGTTTTCTCCCAGACAGAACAGCGATCAAAGATCCTTGATTTTTTTCTGAACCCTCCCCCAACAGAGGCACAGAGCCTGCAGGTGGTTCCACATCTGGAACTCCATCCACCTGGCTCACACTGTTTAGCCCACCCTGGAGATTCCCTGAGGCTCCTTCCTTGTAACTTATGGGCTCACCCAAGTGCTTATCATTGGGTTTTCTGTAAGAAGGGGTTGTCTTGGCTCATGCTTCATATCTTCCAAAAACCTCTCAAACAAGCAATGGCTGACCTCAGTAAGTCCCCAGCCCCAGTACACCTTCTTAAGTGTCCCCAAGCCTGGCAATAGCAGCAGACAGCCTAGATTCACAACTTGGCTCTGCCTGGGAACCTCCAAGCCCAGCACAAGTAGCAGCCATCGGCAGATTGTTTTATAGCTCATGCAGGATGGCCCCAGGCAGAACACAGGTAGTGGCAGATCTTGGCCAGCACCACCCAGGAAATCCAAGAGTCTGTGCACCCAGCAGACAGCTATAGACCATGTGAGAGCACCACTACCCTGTCCTGGCATGGTTGATCTTCGATGAAGGGCAGAGGTTGGTGGTCTATGGTCACAGTTAGTCCTTGAGCTTGACTGGCCTGATTAAAATCCCTCCCATTGTCCTGCCAACAGCAATCAAAGATCAACTACAGAAGGAGAGTGTTCTCAGTCCACAAGGAGGGTGCACCTTGAGTACCTACCTATGTTGGGTGATAGAGGAGACTGTGCCACTAGACCCTACAGGACACCTACTACATTAGGCCACACTATCAAGACAGGGAGTTATAACAGCTCTACCTAATACATAGAAACAAACACATGGAGACTGCCAAATGAAGAGACAAAGAAACATGGTCCAATGAAAGAACAGATTAAACTCCAGAAAAGAAAAAACTAAACAAAATGGAGATAAGCAATCTATCAGATGCATAGTTCAAAACACTGCTTATAAGGATGCTCAAGGAACTTGTGAGGACCCATCATGAAAAGATCTAGTCAGAAATGAAGGATATACTAATTGAAATAAAGAACACTATTTTTCAAATAGTGAAAACAAACTTACCTAATTTAGTGAAGGAAATAGATATGCAAGTCCAGGAAGCACAGAGAGCCCAAAATAAGATGGACACAGAGGCCCACCCCAACACACATCAAAATTAAGATGCCAAAGGTGAGAAATAAAGAGGGACTCTTAAAAGCAGCAAGAGAAAAGTAGTTAGTTACCCACAGGGGAGTTCCCATAAGACTATCAGCTGATTTTTTCAAAAGAAACTTTGCAGGCCAAAATGGATTTACAAGAAATATTCAAAGCCATGAAAAGTGTGGACCTATAGCCAAGATTGCTCTACCCAGCAAAACTGTCATTTAAAATCAAAGAACAGGTAAAGAGCTCCATAGATAAGAAAAAGCTAAAGAGTTCATCAATATTAAACCATTATTTTATGAAATGTTAAAGGGGTTTATTTATGAAAAAGAAGATCAATACTATGAACAATAAAATGGCAATAAGTACTATATCCTAAATCTAAGCAAATAAGAATGGAGATAGACTCTTGATGCATAGAGCATTTTGATGGTTGCCAGATGGAGGGGAGTTTAGGAGAACGGGTGAAGAGATGAGGGAAGTAAGAAATACAAATAGGTAGATACAGAATAGTCATGGGGATGTAAAGTACAGTATAGGAAATGCAGTAGTCAAAGAACTTATACACATGACCCATGGACATTGACAAGGTGTGGTGATTGCCCTAGGGAGTAGGGGCTACTGGGTAGAGGGGGACAAATACAGAAAAATTGGAGCAATAAGTAAAATATAATTAAAGAACAACAGAAAGTGTGTTTCAGCAAAAGGTTCTAAATGAGGATTCTTGAGGAGTTGTTGAGCATTGAGGTTCCCCCTCTAAGGCACTGCTGGAGAGCATTTTCTCACTTTCCAAGCTCCTTTTCTCTCCTTCTTTACCCAAAATACATGCACTCCAAGAAAGCTACACCTCATCCTAATGAGTTTCTTTGCTTTCCTGAGCCACTTCTCCTGACCAAAGTACTTCCTACCATTCGGTTGTTTCAGGTCTGAAGAAAAATGTTGAGAAACATATTATAGATTATGTCTAAAGAACTGATTGATTTTTGCATAGTTATCATAAGTCTCAGATAGCAGTTTAATAAAATGTAGTAATATGAAAAATAAACTGAATGAATTTTAGGAAACTATCACTGCCAAAACCTGACTTGGAGCTAGTAAATGGAAAGTGCCTTTTACCATGTTCTCTTGGTGACATCAATGTATCTTCACAAGATAAATCATTCCTAGAGTAATAAACAATTTCTGTCACATTTAAAACTGACAAGTTGGGAGCCTACAGTGTTCAGCCAACTGTGAGCATGCAAACAGCCACATTGTTTGCATTCTGTGTTTCTCCTAAAGTCTTGCTGGACACCCACACATCTGACATGATTAGAACACAAAAACAGACTATTAAGGAATGCAGTGCATTAAACCTCAAAGATAAGGCGGAAGTAGAACTAAATTGTATCCATTTTTTAAAGCTAATTCTTTCACAGTTTATCTCCATTTTCTTTTCAGATTGCATGTTCAATGGAGCACTTGTCCTTTGTTCTAACTTTTTCCTTTTGGGTTCCTGATTGACGTTACCTTCCATGTTCACTGGTGCATAGCACTGCAAATATAAACACATAGTGGCAGCTTGTCAAAGTTGCATATCATATTAAAGATTATTGATTTCCAGTACTTCTAAAACCTAAAAGGTACTACATGTTAAATAAGATTTGTGGTTAACAAATCAGTGAGATTTTATGTCATTCATTACACAAAGGATTTTAACTGAAATTTTACTTGCAGAAGTATGTTTGGGAAGTTTTATTTTTGTTCCATCATCTTTTTCTATGTCTTATTTTCACATTACCTTTCTGTACATTTAAAAATGAAGTCAATGTCCCCTCTAATCTGATCCATTCTTACATTTCAGCTAAAATGCTTTACCACATTTGTCTTTTCATATGTGGATATAGCACTTGTTGAAATTTGAAAAGTTAAAACCAAGACTATGTCAGCAATAGACTCTGGGAAAGATATTTACATTCTGTGCTTAACTACAGGTTAATCAAAGATTTTGATATTCATTCTGTATGACATTTCACATTAGTATGATATTTTCTTTAGATATACACAGTGATTTCTCATGGAATTTAAGTCCTTGGTGGATTGGTCAACAATATAGTAGAATGATTCAAAAAACTGAAATAACTTCACATCTTCCTACAGCCTTAGGCTGAGAGGGGATTAATTGCTATGTTATGTGATTAGAGCAGATCTCCATTCTCTTACAACTTATTAAAATGATAGAGCCACTATTGTTTCTTTCTCTAAAATGGAGAAAAGTCTTAGCAAGAGAGAAAGGTTCAGATCCTGATCCAAAGTAACCAAAATAATTTTAGCAGATGATTCAGTAATTAGATTTGTAAAATTAAACATTGAACTGCTCTCTTACTACGTTTGAAGGACAGTAGCATTTTAAAGACAGTGTTGATAGAAATCTCTTAGGAAATGGAAAGTTATACTGCTTAAATAACTTTATGTTAAACTTTAGTTTATGATTAAAACCCTGAGTTTCCAGGGAAATAGTTGATTCTTGCGAGTGGAGATATTTGCAGATAAGCATATCAGATATTCTAGTAAGCTTCTTACTTTAAGTGGAAACTAAAAATCAGAGAATTTTGAAGTTCATTTCTTAACTGAAAAATAGTTTCCACTGTTTTTATCAACTGGAATTTCCTCCCTATCTTGGAGATGGTATATATACATTTTCCTACTTTGCTTATAGATATCATATGTATGTAGTCTAGTGCAATATGAATTATGACTGGATTTCTCTTTTTACATTTATTTGTACTAACATATAATCCATATATCATGAAATCTACTCTTTAAAGTACACAATTCAGTGGGCTTTACTATATTTACAGTGCTATAATTTCAGATCATTCTAATTACCATCCAAATAAACCCAGAAACCCACTAGCAGTGATTCTATTTTATCCTTTCCTCCCTCTGGAAACTACAAATACCTTTTTTTACCTATGTACTTGCCTATTCTAGACATACCATAAAAATAATTCACACAATGTGTGGCTTTTTGCGACTGCTTCTTTCATTTAGTTTCTTTCATGTAATGTTTTCAATGTAGGTATTATCAGTACTTTATTGTATAGATGAATTAGATTCCATTGTATGGACATATCTCATTGTGTTTACTCATTCATCAGTTGATGGACATTTGGCTTGTTTCCATTTTGGGGGCTACTATGAATAATAGTTCTATAAGCATTCACATACATGTGTATGTTTTCTTTTGGATATATACCTAGAAGTGAATAGATGGATTATTCTTATACACTAGTTTTAAATTGGAAACTGACCAAATTATCTTTGAATATATAGTTATCAGAAGAGGATAATTAACTCATTATTTACTTAAGAAAGCAATAGTTCTATTAGTCAGCTTTTAAGGATTTGTGAATAGGCAGTGAATAAGCACCCAAAAACTTATTTCCAATCAATTTTGCCTGTAAAGAGAGAAAATAATTCAAAATTAGAGTAGTGTGTGATTGTATGTTTGTAAATTTCTTTTCAGTTATAACACCTTATATATAGATTTTCTTTTTAAGTAGCTGTGCTCTGCATTCCACTATAACAAAAATAATCAGTAAACCAAGTGTAAGGGAATAAAGTTCCCTCAAATCTGCATATCTTAGCCCTGGCTGGTGGCACAGTGGATAAGGCACCAGCTTGCAAACCCAAAGGTCACTGGTTCAATTCCCAGCCAGAGCACATAACCAGGTTGCAAGCCAGGTCTCCAGCCAGGTCTGTAGCTGGAGGCAGGTGAAAGGCAACCATACATTGATCTCTCTCTCTCTCTCTCTCTCTCTCTCTCTCTCTCTCTCTGCCTCTCTCCCTTCCCCTCTCTCTAAAAATAATAAATAAAATCTTAAAAGAAAATTGCATTTCTTAAATGACAATTAAAGAGCCATACAAAGAAACAACCATTCAAGACAGCATTAAAGTGTTGGTGAGGATTTGGAGAAAAGGGAACGCTCATGCACTGTCTGTGGGAATGCAAATTGGTGCAGCCACTGTGGAAAGCAGTATAGAATTACTTCAAAAAATTAAAACTGGAGCTGCCTTATGACCCAGTAATTTCATTTCTGGGAAGTTACCTGAAGAAACCCAAAACACTAACTGAAAAGAATATATACACCCCAGAATGGGTGGGTGGGGAGGGGGACAGAGGGGAGCAAAAAGGGGATGAATGTAATACAGCAACAATAAAATTTAAAAAGAAAAAAAAAGAGAAAAGAATATATACACCCCACATCTTCATTGCAGTGTTATTGACAATAATCAAGATTCTGAGACAGCCTAAGTGCCAATCAGTAGATTAGTAAATAAAAAAGCTGTGGCTCAGTGGATTGGTGCCAGCCTGCGAACCCAAGGGTCATTGGTTTGATTCCCATTCAGGGCACATAACCAGGTTGCAAGCCAGGTCTCCAGCCAGGTCTCCAGCCAAGTCCCTAGCTGGAGGCAGGTGAAAGACAACCATACATTGATGTTTCTCTCCCTCTCTTCCTTCCTCCCTGTTCTTTCCTCTGAAAATAATTAATAAAATCTATTTTTTTTTTTTAAAGCTGTGGTACATTTACACGATGGAATACTACCCAGTTTTAAAACAGAGGAAATCTTACATTTTGCAACAGCATAGATGGACCTGGAGAATGTTATGCTAAGTGAAATAAGTCAGCCAGAGAAATACAAATACCATATAATTTCACTCATATATGGAATCACATGACCTAAATCAACTAATAAGCAAAATAGAGATGGACTCAGTTAGCACGCTGACAGATGTCAGGGATGGGGGAGGGTGGAGGAAACAGGGAAAAAAAGGAAAAATTCATGGACATGGACAGCAATGGGGTGACTGCTGGGGAAGGAGGACTGCGCTAGGGGAAAGAAGGTATAACAAAGATAAATGGTAATAGTGAACATTTTACTATGTGTTAAACACAGAGTACAGTATACTGATGATGTGTTACAGCACTGTGCACCTGAAAGCTGTATAATTTTTAACCAGTGTCACCCCAATACATTCAATAAAAAAGAATAAAATAAATCCCAGCCAGGGCAACATAACCAGGTTGCAAGCCAGGTCTCCAGCTAGGTCTGTAGCTGGAGGCAGGTGAAAGGCAACCATACATTGATGTTTCTCTCCCTCTCTCCTTTCCCCTCTCTCTGAAAAATAATAAAATCTTAAAAAAAAAGAAAAGAATAAAATACAAAGACAGCATTAGATTGTTATGTATTAAAATATTTTTATGCTTATGGGTTTTATAATGTTTGGCAAATGAGAAAAGCACCAATGAGAAGGGTGGAATATTACATAAATAAATTAAAATTCAGGGGACAGAGGGGAGGAGAAAGGGAATGGGTGTAATACAACAATAATAAATTAAAAGAATAAATAAATAATAAAGTCATACATTTTCTTAATTATAGTATATAAATGATAAATTAATATTTTCAAAGAATATTTAGTGACATGCAAATCACACAATACGATACTAAGTATAATAGAAAAAGCAGGCCTGGCTGCCTTCTGCAATGAAAGCCAAACTCATGAGACAGGTGCTGGTAAGAAAGGAAGTAGGTTTATTCAAGTGCTGGCTGCCTGAGAAGTTGGGGGACTTTGGTCCCAAAGCCCATCTCCCATCTCAGTACAAACAAAGGTTTTTATAAGAGGGGAAAGGGGAAACAGAACAGAGAGATCAAGGGGTGAGGGATGACAGTTCTTTACTGAAGAGACTATGTGTAAGTAAACACAATCTGTTCAGATATCTGGTTGAAGATCAGCAAAGCTTCCCAAGCTGGAATGTCCAGAAGTCAAAGTCTGTATCTTCTGAAGTTAGTTCTTAGCACCCTATGCAAGCGTGCTGTTTATCTACAAGGTACATGTTAGTCAGAGTTAGCATTTATGGAAAAACTTAAAAACAATGGTGAGGTGGATTACAATTTCCCAGTTATAAAACCATACTCTAAACAACAATTTTACTATCAGAAATTTCCCAGTTAATATATAATTATATATATATATGTACACACACACACATAAATATTTCAAAATGCTGAAAGTGATTAGCACAATAGCTTTTACAACCTCCTGCATGCATTACTTAGATTTCTAAATTTGATACAATTATTGTGAATTACAGATATAATTAGACTAACTGTAACTTTAAAATTGTTTCTTTGTATGTTTTTTATCAAGATAACCAGTCAATTCAACAAAACCTACATCGTTTTCTGAAAAGTATTAACCAACTCTAGCATTCAAATATATACTGGTAAAAAATCTGATGTAAGGATTGGTCTAGATATTTATGGCATAAAATAGAAACCTACAATTTTGTAGGAAAGGACAGGATGCTATATCCCAAACCTAGAGTCTCAGGCTGCTGAAACCAGACTTTTGGTGATCACAACCTGAGGGACTAGGATTTGCAAATGACATCTAGTGGGCAGGAGTTGGGGATGTAGCTCAATGTCCTATAATGGACAGAATAGCCCCCTAGAGTAAAGAGTTACGGGCTGAGATGTTCCTGATTTGATCATTCATATTTTAAGCAGCCAACCTTAAATAGGCAACATTCATTAAATATGTAAAAGCTTTTTTTAAACTAAGATTTCTGAAATGTAGTCTTAACTGTAAAGCTGATACTCATGTGTAAGATAAACCCCTATCATATATTTCACAGTTAAGTAAATATATGAACTAAGATTAGAGCTGGTGTTATTTAAACTTTCTACAATAAAAAAATGGACTTGAGATTTTGACACTCAATATTTAATTAAAAATTGATTATTAAATTAATTGGGAAAATAGCATGTTTGTACCTCAGTTTTTCATTGATAGTATAAGCATATAGTGTTTTTTAAAGTGATAACATAACACCATCTTAGTACACATCTACTAGATATTTTATGTGGAAATTAAAGAGCTATTCTGATATATTGTTTGATGAATGACATGGCTGTATATTCAAGGCTCTGGTTAAAAGTGACAGAAACAAACTGACTACTAGTAAAATATATAAAAATATTTTCAGAAAGGATATAGGTAATAAAGTATAACTAAAAATTCTTTACCATACAAAATGAAGACAACAGTAAAAATAACAGAGAATCTGTTGTGACCCGTAACTCAAAAATTGAAACTTACTGAACATGTGTTAGAGTAAGTTATTCTTATCTGACAAGTCTCTGCAAAGAATGGACTTGGCTTAATTTTTCAGGCTCATCTTATACAGAAGTTCCTTTCACTTCATAAGCTCCCTCACACCTCTTCTTTCAGGTTGAGAAAGGAGTTCCCTCCCCAAAATGAAACCAAATAAAGTCTTTTCCACAACAGGACCTGTGCTCATGCTGTTTCCTCTTTATGTAGGCTAATATCAGTCATTTCTGTTTCAAGAACAAGTCCCAACTCTGTCAACCCTCTATTTGTACAGATTCCCCTTGGTTATTCTTCTAGTGTGATCCTTTCATAATACTTGAAATTTTGTGATTATATTACTTATTGTAATTGTTTATTTTCTGTCTTTGTTACTGTGACATCGGAAGGGGTGACTTTGTTTATTCTGCTCATTCTGGTTCATCCACTATTCAGAAGAGCGGTGCCACATGAATTATTGGTTGAATGTTTAAATAATTTTGGAAAAGGGAATCAATCAAACAATATGTTTAATGCTTACTATGTGCCATGTTCCCAGCTGTGTGCTGGTGGTTCATTAGTTGAAGGCACCAAATAATCTCCTTTAAGAGACTTAGAGAGTAAGATGAGATGGCCAGGAACCCTGCCTAAGTATGAGATTCTAGAAAAATACATAAGAAGAGCTAATTGGGTGGTTAGGGAAGGATTCCTGAGAAACTAATGTCTAAGCTTTAAGCTGAAGGATAAATAGAAATGTTCTAGATGAAGAAATGTCTATGTAAAATGTTCCAGGCAGAGGAACTCTCCTATATAACCTTTGAGGCTAAGGACATGGAATTGCCTATAAGGAATACAGGAAATACAGACTCATCTTCTGGGCATATCTTTGATGCTTAGTCTAGTATAATTTAAATTTAGGCATCGAGATAGCAACATTCGTTTGGAAGTTGAATGGGTCTGCAACACAGGAGAAATGTCTGCACTGACTTCTGTGTCTTTGAGGAACTGTCAAACCCAGAAATGGGAATCGAAATCATGGATAAGGATGAGATCTCCTAGAGACAGCACGCAAGCTGGGGGGAAGCTAGGGGCAAGCAGCGGAAGAGGAACCAGCAGAGATGAGAGGAGTGCTTCAAGGGCAAGAGAGGCCAGTGTTGCTAAGGCTGAGGTGGGAGAGTTTCCATGCCAACCACTTTGGGCTAGGTAGCAATCACATTCTTGGGAGACACCAGGGATTGATTTGACACTTACAAAGCCAATGGGATCACTGAAAGGGGTAGAAGAATGCCAGCCTAATGGTAAGATGAAGGACTAAAGCAATATGGAACTAGATACAGTGAGTACAGGTAATCTTTTCAAAGGTTGGTCATGGGGAGACTGAGGGGAGAAGCAGATGTATAGATAGGGCCCTGAGGGTTATTTTCAAAATAGTGGAGAAAGTATGTCTTTTATCTTAGAGACAGCCAAAGAAGATGAAGCAGTTGAAAATGTAGGGGAAACAAAGGATATAATGAATAGATGAGATATCAAAGAATATTGGTTAAGTGCCATGCACATTTCATAAGGCATCCATGTAGATTAATTTGTTAAATGCTTACAATAATACTTTCACATAAGTCTTTCTCTTCTTCCTGTACAGATAGGAAAAATGAGATTCAGAAAGTTTTAGTAATTTGCTCAAATAGCTGATAATTGTTAAAGCTGAGATTTGAAACTGTCTGTTTCTAAATTTCCTGTTATTTCCCACTAAACAACACTGACAAGTTCACTGCCCCTCAAGCCTCTGCTCTCCAGTATTGGCAACATACACTTACAAATTAGAGACCATTGAAACCAAGAAGAGAAACTGTCCTGGGTTACTTTAAGATACAGCATCTCACTATTTGCTCTGAAACTAGAGAATTAACTAGATATCAGCAATTGAAAAAAAGATTCTCTATATAGATTGCATCATACCATAGATTCAACTCCGAGTGTGGTAGGCAGGCTGACAGTGTCACCTGGGAGCGTGTTAGGAATGCATATTCATGGGCACGCGGCACCCCAGACTTATGAATTAGAACCTCTGAGGGCAGGATAGAAAGATCTAGATTTTAACAATCCCTCCAGGTGACTCTGATACACACTCAAGTTTAAGAAGCGCTGTATAGCTTGATCATACCCAAGTCGTAACATAAGAGTAGTTATCTCAAAACACTTTTTAAAAAGCAATTATGTACTTAATAAATAAAGATTTAACAATGAAATTCAAACAAAGCTCCGATGTGCAGGACCATCAATAATGTCAGAATGTTACATGTGGTAAGGTATCCTAGCCTAGTCTATGTTAGACAACTCCTGTGTGGTAAAAAATTAGGGAGTAGGGGAGCAAAAAGGGGATGGATGTAATACAACAACAATAATTTTTTTTTTTTAATTAGGGAGCCAATTGTGAATGGATATGTATATTTAAAATGTCACAAACTCATAAACTTTTTAAAGTATAAAGTGAATGAAACAAATAGAATCAGCAAGTTAAAGCCGCTAATAATTGCTTTTGAGAATGCAACCGTTTTTTCTGGAGTTGAAAGACAGTAAGTAGCCTGGGTAAAAAAGAAAAGTGTGTATCTGCTCAGAGTGATGGCAACTTGATATTGTGGCATTAACTAGTTAGAGTTGGTGTTTCTGAGATCAGGCTAGACTTTATGGTGTATTTTTGTCTATTCCATTTTCTTTGTCAGTGAGCAAGTAATAGGTTTGTGGATTTAATTTGACTGTGGACTGTATTATAGCATGAAGTTCTTAGTATTTAGCCATTTGGAAAAACTGAATATCTGAAAAACATGGTTGTTTTTAATTACCACTAATAAGATTTTCAAAGAAACACAATTTAACAAAAGTTGAATGCACTAAAATAGCTGGGCCACTGAGATGTTTGCATTAAGCCATGCTAGACATGTACCTCCAGCCAGTCTACATTTCTTATTTTAATCATTTTCATTTAAACATAGAAGTTTCAAGAAATCATGGGTCTCAGGATATATTTCACTATGCCCTATATGCCTATAATTTTTTCTCAGTTTCCACCTTTGCTTGCTTTCTTTTTATGCTTCTGGTTTCATCCCTTCTTTTTATTTTCTCCCCTTATTCCACTATTTTTCATCCCCTTTTCTATGTTATTCTCCTTTAATTCCTTATTTTCTTTTCCAATTTTGTACAAAAAGATTTACAGGTGAATTTCAAAGGTATGTACACATAAGATAAGAGTTGCTAATAATATGGTTGAAACCATTAAATATTAGAAAACAACATGTTTACAACTAAATATCATATCATATCTTGGACTCTGTTTTAATATATAAAGTGCTCTTAATATTTTATTTGCTGAACAAAACAAAAATCAATTTTTACTTGAAATGCCTATATATCCAATTAAATTTAATTGATTCTATTTGTATTGTGATTCTGATTACTTTCTTTTTCCATTTTATATCTAGTCCTACAATAATAACACTTTTTAATTAAGTTTATTGGGCTGAAACTGATTAACAATATATAGGTTTAAAGTGTACATTTCTATGATACATAATCTGTGTATTGCATTATGCACCCACCACCCACAGTTACATCATCTTCTATCACCATACAGTTGTCCCTCTTTTCCTTTCACTACCCCTCATCCTCTTTCCTTGGGTAACCACCGGACTGTTGTCTGTGTCTATGAGTTTCAGCGTCATATACCACATCTGAGTGAAGTCATATGGTTCTTAATTTTTTCTGACTTACTTTGCTTAGCATGATATTCTCAAAGTCCATTCATGTTGTCACGAATGGCAACACTTCACCTTTTTATGGTTGAGTAGTATTCCATTGTATATATGAACCACATTTTTCTTATCCAATCCTCTATTGAAGGACACTTTGGTTGCTCCACATCTTGGCCACTGTGAATGATGCTGCAATGAACGTAAAGGGGGCATATATCTTTGTGAATAAATGTTTTCAAGATTTTCAAGTAGATATGCATAAGAGAGATAGCTGGGTCATATGGAAACTCTATTACCAATTTTTCGAGCAACCTCTATACTGTTATCCATATTGGCTGTACCAGTTTACATCCCCACCAGCAGTGAATGAAGGTTCCTTTTTTTCCACAATCCCTCCAATACTTGTTATTTCTTGCCCTGATAATAGCTATTCTAGCAGGTTTAAGGTGGTATCTCATTGTAGGTTTTTTTTAGAGAAAGAGGGGAAAGGGAAAGAAAGAGAGGGTGAGGCACATCAATGCAAAAGAGGAATGTCAATTGGCCACTTTCCCTAAGTACCCCAAGGGCCTGAACCTGCTTCCCAGGCTTGGGAATCAAACAGTGACCTTCTGGTTAATGGGATGAAGCCCAACAAACTGAACAACAATGGTTGAAGCTTTTGTTGTAGTTTTGCTTTGCATTTCCCTAATAGCCAATGAAGCTGAATATCTCTTCATATATCTTTGGCCATTTGTATGTCTTCTTGCAAGAGATGTCTGTTCAGGACCTCTGCCAATTTTTTAATTGGAAGGTTTCTTTGGTGTCTGTTTGGTGTCTGTTTGGTGTTGAGTTGTTTGACTTCTTTATGTACTTTGACTGTTAGCCCTTATCAGAGATGTTGCTTACAAATATCATTTCCCGTTTGGTTGGTTGCTTTTGAGAAGGGAATTTTGAGTTTCAGGACTGGGGCCCACATTCTGACTTTGCTGTTTGAATCAACCACTTATTTAATTTGTGTCTCAACTACAAAACAGAAATAATAACATTGCCCACCTGATACAATTATTGTTAAGAATTAAGTGACTCTAAGTATAGAAAAGTCTATGATAAATTATACTTCAGCCCAGCAAGAATTCAGATATTATATTCATGAATTAATAATTTCCTATCTCTTATACAATCAAAGAGATCTGGGTATAAGGCCTAAAAAATACTTGTAATTCTAGTGCTTGTAATGAACTAAAAACACATCTACATGAGGGGGTTAAATTTTTAAACGCTTGAAGGTAGCAGATTTAAGGGACTGGAGAGAGAACAATGACATTACCATTTAAGCATAGGCATTAGGTGTCTTGAAAATCAAAAGTCATCATTTTGATACATTTATTAGTAGAAATCTCTGAATCATTCATGTACTTGGAAATAATTATCAAAAAATAAGTGTGATGGCTCCAAGAAAGGTTATCGTTAATATACAGAAAGTAATATATTGAAATAGCTTTAAGGTTGTGTAAGTTATTTATTTTTACTTTTAATTTTTATTAACCCAAACTTCTCCACTGTTATTCTCTATCAATAATCATTGATAATAAAGTAGAAATTAAAACTAAAAGTTTAAGAAATTAATCTTAATGTAATTCTGTAGAAATGAAAAATATTGAAATTAATATTTGGAAATTATAATAGTGTGGCATACTAGGGAAATACTGGATTAAATGTTTTGTTTTGGTTTTATTTTTAGATTTTATTTATTATTCTTAGAGGAGAACAGAGAGAGGCAGAGAGGGAGAGAGACATCAATATATGGTTGCCTTTCACCTGCCTCCAGCAGGAGACCTGGCTTGCAACCTCATTATGTGCCCTGGCTGGGGAATAGAACCAGTTCGTAGGTCGGTGCCTTATCCACTGTGCTGCCAGCCAGAGCTTGGATTAAATGTTTAAAAAGCAAATTCGAATTTCTACTTTCCTACTAACTTACTTCTTAGATTTAGACAAATTCCTTAAATTCCATATACCTTAATTTTTCCTTCTGTAGAGTAGGTGGGAATGAAAATGAGAAAATGGAATTCCCTTGCATCATACTGGAAATTTATCCTGCTTCTAACATTATATCAGTTGTGGTACTATAGGAATTAGTTACCAACACCTCTATTAAAAACACTAGCTCTGCAATTATGGTAGCTACAGAACGAAAGAAAAAGTGATGTCAATACCCATTGCTGTTATCTTGTCATAATGTGATGACTTCTTTTTACTTATTTATTTTTAAAAAATGATCTTATTCATTATTTACAGAGGGAGGGGAAAGGAGAGAGGCAGAGAGGGAGAGAGACATCAATGTGTGGTTGCCTTTCACCTGCCTCCAGCTAAGGAGCTGTCTGGAGACCTGGCTTGGGACCTGCATACTGTGGTGACTTCTTATTAGAAAATACTGAAACCAAAATGAAGAGAAAATCAAGACCTGTGGGTACTGCTGCATTGAGAAAGGAATTATATTATATAGCTGGGTAAAGAATAACCAAGCTGACCAATAACCAACACCTAATAAAAAGCAATTATGGTTCTCTGGTTCAGACTAGTAAACATTTGTCTTTTGGTTATAGGAAATTATTTATGCAAATAAAGTAGAATTATACATTTTTCTTAAATACCTTTAAAGAGATACAAACATATATTAAATACGAGTTTGAAAAGCATGAAACATTTGACAAACATTACTTCAGAGTTTGTGACTAGTTTGACAAGCTCCGAATTGCCCTCAAACAGGATCTCAGAAGCCTGAGGGAGAAAAAATCTTGGTATACCTTTATTAAATAATGTTTCCAAAATCTACACGCAGGGATTTCCAGAATGTCCAAACACTGCTCTTGTGGTCACAAAGTATTCTGAGAAGAAAATGTTCTGAATCAAGGACAACATATGTATATGCTATTCCCCCCCTCTTATATAGAGTGCTATCTATTTTGACACAGGAACATTAATTTCAGGAGGCAGTTCACATGAATTTTACTCCAACACACCCATCTACAAGAATGCCGTATTACTTTATTTTTCCAAATTAGAATAACTGGGACTGAATTGTCTTTTTGCCTGGAAAGTGAGAAATTACATTTCAGTCATTTTAATAGAGGTCTTCCCCTCTATCAGGATTGCACAAGGATTCCGGTGTCTTGGGGCATGTTTATTGGCATACTTTTCCTTTGAGCAGGAGGAATCGCCAGTGCCCCACACTCAAGCCACCTGCCCTCTGCGTCCAGCTCACACCTGTCCCGCTGTTCTGTTATCCTTTGCCCCTTGTAGAGACAGTTTGCCAGGGAAATGGTCCTCACCACACAGGATTTACCAACAGACCTACTTTATCAGCAGAAAGGAGTTTCTCCAAGCCTGATTCTCTCTCCTTACCATCCCTTCTTCCACTTTCATCTTTCCGCCTCTCCTACCTGGGTGTAGCGATTGATATGCTCACCCCTGTCAGGTTTTTCTCTCCATTCTTTTTGTTACACATTTATGAGTTGAGAACATCCTAAACAACCTCACCTGCTTTTCATGGGTAAGAGATTCATTTCCTCAGGGAAATATCCCTGGATTTCCTGACTATAGGAGAATAATCCTTACCTTTTGAGTCAAGACCTTGCATAAAATTTTGCAGGATCAAATTTATTGCTACTTCCTGTTCCCACAGGATTAGCCAACTCATCTTCGTGTGCTGCATGCTATATCAGTTTGCTCATTAACCATTCCTTATTGAATTATATAATTTTTAAAAAGATTTTATTTATGTCTTGTCTGGTGACTCAGTGTTAGATAAGGAGCTGGCCTGCAAACCCAAAGGTCACTGGTTCGATTCCTCAGCCAGGGCACATAACCAGGTCCTGGCTGGAGACCTGGCTTGCAACCTGGTTATGTGCCCTGGCTGGGAATCGAACCAGCGACCTTTAGGTTTGCAGGCCGGCACCTTATCCACTGAGCCACCAGCCAGGGCTGTAAGTTTTTTTAAATAGACATTAACACTTCTGGTGAGAATTTGGAGAAATTAGAACCCTCATACAATGCAAAAGACAAGGTAAACTGGTACAGCCTTTTTGTATAACAATTTGATGGTTTTTTAAAAAGTCAAACATACAATTACTTAAGAAAGGGGGCTAAGTATTGCACCCTGCAGCTGAATTTATGGGTATAGATTCAAATCTAGTCATTAGGAAACAAAGGACTCAGAAAGAACAGTTAACCCTCTCAGTTGCACACCCAAAGCTACTCGGATGGGAAAGCTTGCTTCAGGAAGGAAATCGGATGCTTCCTTGGCCTAACTGGAATTGAGCACAGTGGATTCAGGGCTTCAGGCAGCTAGATCACCCCCTGAGCCCCATGCCAGCAAGAATTTGCCTGTTCTGAATGTCCCCTCTCTCTTAATTATCTGCAAATCACCCGTTCTCTCCTTTGTAATCAAAGATCCCATTGTCCATTTCCCTTGTCTAAAATGGTATATATATATATATATATATATATACCCAATTGTGATTCACTTTTCAGGGTGTTTTCATGCTTTATTTGAATTTCCTGTGTACAGACATTAAAATCTGATATTCTGTTAATATCTCCATTAATTTGATTACTTTATTTAGTTTCAATTTTATATTCTAAATTCAGTTAACATTTAATATTTTTCCTATATGATTGCCTAATCACTGTGCTCTACACCAGTAATGCGGAAAAAAGAAACAAACTGACAGTGACCAGAGGGGGAAGGAGGGGACCAACAAAGGAAAGAAGGGAAAAGGTCTAGTCAAGGAACAAGTATGAAGGACCCATGAACATGTACTATAGGGCGGAGATTTACTGTGGGAGCAGGGATGGGTGGGGCAGGGGAGAGCAAGGAGAAAATATTGGGATAACTGTAATTGAATAAGAATTCAAAAAAAAGAAAGAAAGAAAGAAAAGAAAAGAAAAGAAACATTTGTTACCTAGTAGGTAAAAAAAGATTGGCTATGGAGTAGAGAGGGGGGGAAAAAAACCTTCGACTTTTCCATTCTAACCATTATTTATTACATAATCAGAGATAACGGAATTATTTCGGGTAGGTAAAACTGATTATTTTGTTCTCAAAGACTTCCATTTCTGAGTCCCAGTGGAAGCAGATGGCACACTCAAATTCAGAGACTAGGCAGGGCAGAGCTCAGCAACATGGAATATTGCTGAACCCTAGGACGCTTCAGTGTTGCTTCTACCAGCTACCACCTCTAGACCTGAAAGAACAAGAGACTCTTATCAGCAGGATCTGAGCACAAAGAGGGCTGTGTGAAAAAATTCTGTCAGGAATTGAGACCTTGGCTCACAGACACATCCAAGTCCTTTTTGACATCATAAAGCAGCATCCAATAGATTAAATACTTCCTAAATACTCCAACCTTGCCCTTCTAGCTCTCTCTTATCTCATGAGGACATGCTCATACTTCTTTTTGATGAAACCCAGTGAAAGCCAAAGCTTGTAAAAGTCACTTAGACAGATCAGGCTGTCAGGGTACCAGAGCAGAGTGAAGGATGGAACAGTAACAGGACCCTTGGGGGTCTTGTTTTAATGGGCCTGTTTCTGTCCATCGCCAAGAATGACTCTTAATAACAGAGTTTGGTGAAAAGGAAAGTTATTTTGTTTATTTGAAGGTTATACAAATTTAAAGGTGTAATTGTGCCATTAAATCCCACTTTGTTTAAAAACTCCCAAAGTATATTAAAAACCCCCAACATATATATACAGCCCTGCCCAAGTAGGCTAGCTTTAAAATAGTGAAGCAAGTGGTACTATTTTTCAGAAACACAACAGTTCACAACTTAGCATTCCAGTTATAAACCCAAGGCTCCCAGCAGCTGCTGTACCCAGTTAGGGGAGGGTCTTGCGCTCACTCCCCAGCTCATAACTCTTATACCACATGTAATTCCCTATCTCTGTGCAAACTGCATGTCTCCCTTCCCCCCTCACACCCCCTCCCAAACCAGGTGAGTTCTGTCCTGTTTCTCAGGCTGCATGTCAGTCTGTAGGTTCTCCAGGAGGGAGGGAGATGGGGGGGGGGGGAGAGACCGACCTAGTGTCTGTCTGCATGTCAGTCGGGGAAAGGGAGGGCTAGAACTTGATGGCTGCCCCCTATTTTAAATCCCCTTTGACATAGTGAGTATGGTAAACAGTTCTGACCACTAACAGAATTTTCCTCAGTACTGTAAACCTTTTTGTCACGATCCTGAGTAAAGCCTCTCCTATTTTCTTGGTTCGTAAAAGGACAAAGGCTAGTCCACTGAGCCTCACCCCACCCCCGACTTTCCAAAATAGAAAGTGGGGGATTTTGGCTTTCTCCCACTCTGTAATAGTACAGGGTGGATCTGTTGGTGCAAATAAAAGGTAGCCACCTGAACTACTTGAATTTCAAGTGTCTTTACAGTTACTATGAGCCAAATTACAATTATGCATTTTATCACTGCTAGTGAACTAAAATTGGCTTGATATAGGGATTGTGTGTGTGTGTGTGTGTGTGTATTTCCAACATACTTAAAAAATTGTAGAGCAGATGCATCAAGTGTTCAATGAATATTAGTTGAATACAAAATGGATAAAACATTCATGTTTTTCTTTCTTAGCAGAGATCATAAATATGATTTATATGTTACATACTTATTCATAGAAATCCTGTCCCTAAAGTATATGCAAGATAAAATGATTGGCTTTATTCATTTCTGAGAATAGTTAGAGCAGCTTTCACTAGGGTTTTTCATATTTCTAATCCAGATTTATTTTATTTTATAAAATAGTAAGAAAAAGAAAGAAAACCTTATTCTGAAAAACATTTTTAAAGGTCACTTATTTCTCAGTCATGTTGAGACAGTGGTTCACTCTTTCTACAGGTAATGACAGCCTAAAAATGTCACCAATTCAAATGCAACCAAATCGGTGCTGCTTTTAAAGTTCAGTTGTGAAAATAACCATCAGTATGGATAAGTTTTACATTAAAAAATTAACAATTTTTTTAAACTGTGGTCACCACAGTTTGGCAATTAAAACAACTTATCCTGCTACACATTGAAGGTATGAAATGCACATCACTATATATAATTTTTCAGAAGAAAAGGTGCATGTTTTTAAAATGCTAATTGAAATAATGGGGAAAGAGGAAAAGTATAAAGTTTCATTCAGAATTGAGGAGGACAAATCAGTAAATGATTGCACTGTCTGGTAAAACCAAGTCTAGGTGTATTTAATATTTGGAGTGACAAACATAGAAACTTAACCCACTGTTGGCAACAGGGATTTTGAAGAGTGAAAAACATTCACCATTGAATGGAACCTAATAGTGTGTGAAGTCTAATAATGAAATTGTGGTTGGGCTCATACTTTTATGGACTCAATATTGCAGGTGTGTCTGATATTAATGTGATATTTTCCAGATTACATCCTGCTTTGGATTTGAAAAATAAATCAATAAAGCTTAATGAGATATGGAGGTTTTGACCTCAAACTAAATGTTAATCTGTAAATGATAATGTCATTAAAAAGAAGAAATGTGTCACTTTCTCCTATCTTAGCCCCACTTTCTTAAAAGGCTGTCATATCTTCTCTAAAACCAAAGAGAAGTGGGTGAAGCCTTTATCCCCATATATCAGGAACATTGCTGCCTTGACTACATTCAAGTGTCAAAGAGGAAGTGTGGCTATTATTTCCATGGGATTATCAAGCAGAAGACTTCTGAATGAAACCGCATGCTGGCAGTTTGCCATATGTATTCTCTCTGTCTAGGGTACTCTGAACAATTGATTTTCTTCCTAGGTTTCTGTGCCTGGGTAGAAGCTATGTATTTACTTTGTTCTTGTCAGTCCTCAGCCATATTTGAAGTACATTCCAAGTCCCAAGCTACCCCTTACACAATATTATTTTTCACACTATAATGCATTTATTTAAATATTTTATGCAGACATCCTATATTGCAATGGTAACTATGAAAACCATTAGTAATTATAATTATATTGTTTCTAGTTTAAAAAGCTAGCGTGAACATTAAAAAAAAATTAAACAAAGGTATTTAATACAAGCAAAATTGAGTGGCAATGTAGATGGTAGTACTAAAAATGGAACAGTAAAGAAAAAAACTGAATATTTTACCATAAATGACAATTGAAATTTGCTGAAGCAAGGCAAAATGTTTATTCCATAAAATGTTCTTAAAGTTGCTCTCGTTAAGAGACATTCTCAGAAAATACATAGTGAATTTAATAAATATTATTCTCTCAACACTAACAAAAAAATCAACAAAGTTAGTGCTGATATAAGAATTAAATGTCTGGCCCTGGCTGGTAGCACAGTGGATAAGGTGCCGGCCTGCGAACTCAAAGGTTGCAGGTTCGATTCCCCAGCCAGGGCACATAACCAGGTTGCAAGCCAGGTCTCCAGCCACGTCTGTGGCTGGAGGCAGGTGAAACACAACCATACATTGATGTCTCTCTCCCTTCCCCTCTTTCTAAAAATAATGAAATAAAATCTTAAAAAAAAAAAAAAGAATTAAATGTCCAATAAAAATTTTAAATGATGTGTAACAGAGTTTGAGTTTATAACTTTGGATTTCTGTAAAATGGCTCAAGCCCTGGCTGGTGTGTGTCAGTGAATTGAGTGCTGGCCTGTGAACTGCAAGGTTGCTAATTCGATTCCCATCAGAACACATACCTGGGTTGTGGGCCAGGTCCCCGCATGCAAGAGGGAACTGATCTGTAGATTTCTCCCACATGATATTTCTCTCCCTCTCTTTCTCCCTCTTCCCCTCTCTCCAAAAATAAATAAATAAAATATTTTTAAAAACTCAAAATTCTTGCACACATTAAAAATTATTTTGATGGGAAAATTGTAAACAAAAATATTATTTCATATGGAAATTTGTTAGAAAATTCTGGTGACATTTTAAAAGGACTATTTTACATAAACCGAAAGATCTTCAAATGTCACCAAAATTTGTCCACGGTGTTCTAACAATATTAATAACAATATTAATAATGTTTCCTAAAAATATTAAATAGCAGTTGATTCAAGTTCTGAAAAATCACAGTGCTTTTCTTTAGCTTTAGCAGAATAATACAATGTGAGACACTGTCCAATTAATTCCTTGGATCTTTGCTCCCTAAAAGATTTTCAAATTAACAAACAAGTTCAATAATTTTGAATTTATAAATATAAAACAAGAGTTTTAGTTACATATGAAGATTTTAATTTTAATTATCATGGGCCAGATACATTATGTAAAATGTATGAATTTATTAAAATTTTAAAACAAAAGATTAATGTTTTCCTTATGGCTTTATTTCACTGTATGATGCCAGAAATATTTGTGCTGAGACTATGACAAATGTCATAGAACACTTGTCAGTCACCAGTTTCATTCCCAGTCAGGGCACATGCCTGTGTGGTTGTGCAGGTCCCCAGTTGGGGGCATGTGAGAGGCAACCAACCTATGTATCTCTACTGATGTATCTCTGGCACATTGATGTTTCTCTTCCTGTTTTTCTCCTTCCCTTTCCCTCTCTCTAAAAGGAAATAAATAAAATATTTAAAATACATATGTGCTTTTCAAATATGCTACAAATCATCACCAGTTTATAAAACTGTTGAAAGGAATAGAATATATGAACTTAATGTTTTGTTCTTTACTAGTGATCTTTGATGGAATCATGGAATGTATTCACAAAGATTTACTGTATTGTTAATTCCAATTCAAATTTTTTTATGGAATGTTTGCCAAATATATTTTAAAAGCCCAGATATTGCAGTTTTTGTTACATAACCTCACTGATACCATATATCAGATAAACTAAATTTGAAGCTTATTTGTGATTTATGCAAAGAGTTGTAATAATTTTGGTTGTAATTGAAACTTTTTATAAATCTAATCAATAAAAATGATTTTGCATATTTTTGACATGAATCAATGTGCAGGTTTAATTACTAGCAACAGCATTTTGTCAATGTTATAGGCATACAAATTACATGAAATTTGAAGAATGCTTTGTTAAATTGATGTGGTTAAGAGTTTCAAATATATGCAGTTGCTCTTTGTATTTAGTCAGATTACACAGAAATTGGAAAATTTACTTCACTTAGACATATTTTAAAAAGGATATACTTTTGTTTCAAAGAGTTGAATATCCTTTAAAAAAGATGAACCTATTTTATATGCAATTACAAGAAGTTATATTAGTATGTTTGGAATAACAAGTGTGTAAAACTACTTTTTAATTTTTATTGTAGAACTATTTTATATTTATAGAAAATTTGTGGAGATTGTATAAAGTATTCTAAAATGCTCTATACCCAGTTTTTCTTTTCTTTTCTTTTCTTTTTTTTACATCAGACATTAATGTGGCACATTTGTCACAATTAATGAGCCAATAGTGACACAATACTATTAATTAAAGTTTATACTTTATTCAGGTTGACTTCTTGTTTCGGCTAATGACATTTTCCTTTTCTGGATTCCCATCCAGGATACCTCACTACATTAGGCATCATGTCTCCTCATGACTGTGAAAGTTTTTCAGACTCTCCTTGGGTTTTTTTATTATTAATATTCTATTTTTCCCACTTTGCCCTCCTCTCTCCTGCCTGCCACCCATAGACTTTCCTTGTTTTTAATCACCTTGATATTTTTGAGACATACTAATCAGGTATTTTATAGAATATTCATCTCATGAAAGTTGTTTCATTTCTTTTTCATGATTAGAGTAGAATTAGGTGTTTTAGAGGTGAAATTTCAAAGTGAAGGGCCATTTTCCTTACATCATATCTAGGGTACAGGACTTATTGCTGTTGATGTTGACTTTGATCACCTTACTGAGGCGATGTTTGTCAGGTTTCTCTGCTGCAAAATTACTTTCTTTTCCCTCCTTTCTACTATACTCTTTGGAAGTAAGTCATTAAGTGGAACCCACATTTAAAGGGTAGGGAGTTGTGCTTCACTTTCTTGAGGGTGAAATATCTATATACATTTTTTGCATACATTAGGTTTCCTCTTCATTCCACAGACTCAGACGAATGCATAGTGTCATATATCCAATATCAGAGCATTATACAGAAGTTTCATCACCATACAATTTCTTTGTGTTTCACCTATTCAGCATCCCCTCCACTGCCAAGCAATCCTGGTGACCACTGATCATTTTGCTTTTCCCAGGATGTCAAAAAATTGGAATCCTATGGTATATAGCTTTTCCAGATTGGCTTTTTTCATTTATTAATATGTGTTTAGGATTTATCCATTTTTTTGTGGCACAAAAGGTAATTTCTTTTAATCTCTGAATAATAATTCATTGTATGCATGTGCCCTAGTTTGAATATCCATTTGTTTATTAAAGGACATCTTTATTGCTTCCAGTTGGGACAAGCATTTTGAATAATGCTTCCAGAAACATTCACACAGAGTTATTATGGTGTGTGGATATGAGTTCTCAAGTTAATGGAACTTGACCTTCATTTTTCAGTTATTTAGATAACCCAGGTAACTAATAGCTAATACCAATACCTTATAGATAGTAAACCTTCAATAAATATTGGCTAATAATGCATTATTTTCAGAAAAGGTAAATGAGATTCTAACTATTTAGAAGAGAAGAATCTTCAGGTTAGCTGATAGAATTGACTCTTAGCTGGAGAGTGAAAGAAGACAATAGGTTTATGCCTCCTAAATCACTTTTATCTTCTCTTTGATTACATTTTATGTATAATTTAATTTCTATTATTTTGTTTCTTTATACCTTTAAGAGAGATGTGTACACTCAAGAGACATCTTTTATCTGTAAATGTTTATCAATAAGTAAATATCTACTCTAACATGATAATACATTGTTTAATTTAGTTCTTTTACTTAATATAATCATTGGAAAGTGAAGACTTATCTGAGAAACTTCCACCAGAATTTAGTCACTTAGTCTTTACCTATTAAGGCAGCATTTACAATGCAACACTTAATTTTATATACCCCCATCTCTTTCTCTTTCTTTCTTTCTCTCTCTCTCTCTCTCTCTCTCTCTCTCGAAGTTAAAATACATGAGGAGATGACAATACAAGTAACTGAGTAATTATTAAGCAGAACCAATGAATGTTTGGAAACATATTGGAATCAAAAACTAAGTTGCCACTGAAAATTTTTTTTCAAATTTTCTAAGTATATGCTGAATGTTTTAGCTTTCATTTTAGAAGCAACTACTATTTTTAGATTTTGTTTATTTATTTTTCAAGAGAGGGGAAGGAAGGGAGAAAGATAAGAAGATAAACATCAATGTGAGGCCCTGGCTGGTGGCATAGTGGACTGGCACCCTGTGAACCCGAAGGTCATTGGTTCGATTCCCAGCCAGGGCACGTAACCAGGTTGCAAACCAGGTCTCCAGCTAGGTAGAGGCTGGAGGAATGTGAAAGGCAACCATACATGGATGTCTCTTTCCCTCTCTGCCTCTCTCCTTCCCCTTCTCTCTAAAAATAATAAATAAAACCTTTAAAAAAGTTTTTAAAAATGTCAGTGTGAGAAGGAAACATGGATTGGTTGCTCCTCATACAAGCCTGGACTAGGGGTCAAACCTGCAACTCAGGCAGGTGCCCTGACTGGGAATCAAATCTGTGACCTTTTGCTTCACAGGAAGCAAACTGAGCCACACCAGTCAGGGCAAAGGCAACACATTTTTTTTTGTTTTCATATCTAACAGTTCCTATTTTCTTGTATTTTCTTTTAATTTCTCCTTTTATTGTACCATAACACTTTGTCACCTAAAAAGATTTATTTAATTAGTTACTAAAATAAGTAGTGGTATATTTCAAACTGATTTCTCAAGGCTAGTAATCCAGTGTTTTTGATCCAAGTTAAATCATCTTTCTCATGGAACACCATTTTCATTCTACAATTGCAAGGCAAGTAAGTGCAAAGAACTTACTTCTTTAAAATATGCCCATTTATGTTGACAGGAACATTTTTTAACTGCCTTATAGGTGTCTTAAACTGAAAATTCTGATTACTGAGTCACACTTTGTGAGTTGACCTCTCCTCCCTAAGTCGCAAAGAGAAGAGTAGAAGTTGCCCTGATAGGACACGTTTTCCTGTAATAGTAAGTTATTTGAACAGTAAAAATATTTTATTAATATATTAAATTGAATAATGCTCACATTTTATTTTGCTAAAAATAAGTCCATTTACAAAATAGTTCAGATAATATCTGAGTGCATCTCCTAATTTTCTAGGTACTTGCTTAGTAAACTCATAATGTACTTTCCTCATGAAGTTAAAAAAGAAACTTAGCATTTTTATTTCTCAACATAAGATCTCTGATTTTAATTGCTTTTGTTCTTGTTCACTGAATACTTCAGGCATGTTTTATTGTTAAAAAATAGGCAGGAGGAGGAGAAAAACTTTTTTTGGTAGTTATACCTATCCTTATATTGTCATTGTATTTTTCTACTGGGATAAAGTTAATTATATACATTGAGTATAAGTTCTGTGAAACTTTGAAAATGTCTTTTAAAACTGTTAACAAAACTGTTGAAGATAGAGAATAAAACAAACCAGGAAAAAGAAAACAACACCCACACAAGCAAATTCCAGTTTTAGAAAAGCAACAACAAAAAACAATTGAAAAATAAACAATAGTAAAACTGTTGTACTCTATGCAGTGCTTGAAGGAACCAAAGGTAAGTAAAATTATTATTTCTGTAGTACAAATGTGTTGCCCTAAAAACATAACAAAGTTAAAGGATGCCAGTTGAAACTACTACTATCCTATTACTATTGACTTGTGGATATCTTTGAAAAGTATTATAAAAATGATTAAAGTATGTGCTTTCTGGATCTTTTTATTTCACAGGAACCACTTCTTTGCTATCATTAATGAAACCATTATTCTGGTTGTAACTTGAAAAAACCTAATAGATTTCAATTAGCACAAAACCATGAACACTGATAATTTTAGATCTTTGTTTTACAGTCTGGATAGGACTAAATAGTAAACTATTTCATATATGATAAGTTCTTTAAAAAACTCCACAATGCCTACTCATAAAGTATAAAAAAGTAAATGCCAATTGATATGGTTAACTTAAAATATACATTGTGATTATTAAGCCAGGTGATTTATTTTTTCTTGCTCCATTTAAACTATTCAGAAGTCCAAATTTCAATGAAGTAATGACATGACCTACCAAATTCTTGTCTTTCCCCCCTTTATAAAAGAAAATATCATCTGAAATGTGTCACTGTCAGATTAACTCATTAAAATGTTTAAATAGGCCGTGGTTGGTGTGGCTTAGTGGACTAAGCACTGACCTGTGAACCCAAGGGTCACCATTTGGATTCTCTGTCAGGGCTCGTGCCTGGGTTGCCGGCCAGGTCTTCAACCAGGTCCCCAGCTGGAGGCAGGTGAAAGGCAACCATACATTGATGTTTCTCTCCCTTTCTTTCTCCCTTCCTTCCCTTCTCTCTAAAATAAAAGAATAAAATATTTTTTAAAAAGTTAAAAATTTTTAAATGAGAGTAGAATTGGATAGTCTTCAGTTCCCAGATGTGTAAAATAACTGTTTGACATTGATCCTAGAGAATTAAAAAGGGGATTATTTCTATTAATGCACTTTCTCCAATTATATACATTTAATTTTAAACACATACTATTTTTATATGAAACCTTCAAATATTTGTTTGAAAAATATTAAAATTTGGCAGGTATTTTCTATTTGACTACAATGGCTAATAAATACAATATACTTGCTTATGTAGCTTGTAATTTCATTGTGGATTTAAGACATATGTTTTTATTTATTCTGTATTTAAAATAGCACCACATGTTTATTTTTGCTGCCTCTGCTATTTCATTAATTCTGTTTTGTAAAAGAGTTTATTTATTTATTTTTAGAGAGAGGGAAAGGGAGAGAGAAAGAAAGGAAGAGTGAATCAATGTGCGAGAGAACTATCAATTGGCTGCTTCTCACATGCCCCTGACTAGGGACCTGGCCTGCAACCCAGACATGTGCCCTGACCAGGAATCAAACTGGTGACTCTTCAGTTTGCAGGCCAGGGCTCAATCTACTGAGCCACACCAGCCAGGGCTCATTAATTATTTAATAATTACAGTCACTATATATATATATATATATGTAAGTATGGATCCAATGTCATCTTGATTTGTCTGCTTGCAGTTGCCCATGAATTATATAATTCCCTCACCCCAACATTTGCACTTTCTCACATTTACAGGCCCCTGTTATGGGCTGCTTTGTGTCCCCCTAACTCCCATCACCTCAGAAGGTATCTGACAAAAATGCATGAATTCGTTTTTAAAAAGTACATATAGAAGTAGGGGTATGAAATACATTCTTGATAAATCTATCCATAACCTGAAGACACTGCCAGGTACTAGAGACAGGTTGTATATTTGACTTTGTACTTCTTAACCATGAAAGCAATGAAAAAGACAAATTCAGTTATAAGACTCTAAAAATCTCTAAAAGACAAAAATCAAGAGATGTTTTTTGATTCTCTAATTTCTGAGAAATTTTTCCTATGGGTCCTCATGAAAGAAACATTGTGATGTAAGAGATTATTTTCTATATTTCTACAATAAATGGAGCCAACAATTTATAAAACATAAAATCAACTCTGAAAATATCCAAGGCAATATGGTCTATATATGCAGGACTCTGGCAGCCTGGCTTGAGCTCAAGATGAATTTTCCTCCAAATTTCTATTATGAATATTTCAGATGTATAGCAAAAGTGAAAGAATAGCGGTGTATACTGATTAACAGCATCTAATTTGAACAACTGAACATTTTACCATAGATGCCTTATCTGTTTCTTTATCTTAATTCTCAACCGATTTGAAACTCAAGATAACAAATATTTGGAGGGTAAGCTGCTTGATAGTACACAACTTCATATGTACAGAAAATATAGTTTCTCAGATCTTCCAAAAAGGTGCATTTGGGAATAATAACTATAAATGGGTAAGATTTAAAGTAAGCAAGAGTTACACTCTCTAGTAAGGAACATAGATGAAGCTATTCTATCTTGCCCAATGATCACAAATCCATGTTCTGTGACACTCAACTAAGCTCACAATATGAAGATACACATAACACAATAGCAGAAAAAGTATTTTCTTTCTTCAAGAATAATTTATATAATAAGAGGAAAATACCATTGAGATTGGCAATATAGTCTGATCAAAATAAATGAGATCAGATTACTTTATTAAATTCCTTATAGCCTTTAATTCTTCCATTCACAAAAATAGCATAAATAAAAGTTATTTTAGCTATGTATTAAGCCTTTCCTCTAAGTGACTTGTTCAGCAGTTTACACTTAGAAATAAGAGCATTAATCAGTAGCCTTTACTGAACCTTGCAATGTAAAACAAACTACAAGGGGCCAAGAATGAGATAGTCTTTCACATTAGAAGTCTCTCCTCAGTGGAATATAATTTTTTATTTAAAATATTTTATTTATTCTAACATATTTAATTGACACTAATTCTAAGACCTCAGCTAGTCATCATATTTTTGAGCTTTAACTACTCTATCATTTTTCCTCTATAATGAGCACATGAGCATATACATTTCTAATTTTTGTCAGAAGTGATATTTTTATAGATACATTTTAATGGTACTTCTGATGCCAAAGTTAAGATGAGAGACTAAGCTATCAGATTTTGTAGAGAGCCTAAATCATGTTGCTTTGTAGTGTGGTTTATTAGGATACCCTCCTCTTCTCTCTGAATGGCATTCCATTTTGCTTTCCAGTCTCTGGTTTTCAAATGAACATTTAAAATAGCTTTTTCAGTGTACAGTTTGAATTTTGTTACATGTATCGATTCATATAAACATTACCATCACCAAGTTACAGAACATGCTCTGAAACTCCCCTGTGCTCACTTTATGGTCATACACTACTGTCATTCTTAATCCCTGATCTATTTGCCATCATTATAGTTTCACATTTTTGGGAATGTCATATAAATTGAATCATCTAATATATAACATGTAGACACTGGCTCCTTTCACTCAATATAATACCTTTGAACCTTATTCAATTTTTGTATCAATAGTTTATTCCTTTTTATTGCTGAGTAGTATTCCATTTTATGGATGTACTACACTTTTTTTTTTTTTTTTTTTAATCCTCACCTGAGGATATATTCATTGATTTTAGAGAGAGGAAGGGAGAGAGACAGATAGAGAGAAATGTGAGAGAGAATCATCCATTGGTTGCTTCCTATACATGCCCTAAACAGGGATTAAAACTGCAACCCAGGTGTGTGCCCTGACCAGGGTTTGAACCTGCAAACTTGCAGGAGACAACACTCAAACCAACTGAGCAACCGGCTGGTTTGTTGTTGTTATTGTTGTTGTCACTGTTTGCTTTATTTTCCTTTTTTTGTTTGTTCATTTGTTTTTTAATTCATTTATCCATTTAAAGACATTTAGGTTGCTTCCAATATTGCTTCCAATATTAAAATTTGTATACAGATTTTTTGTGAACATAAGTTTATATTTTTCTAGGGTAAATATTTAGGTGATATGGTACTTGCTTGAGTTTACCAAAAAATGCAAAAATTTTTCAAGAAGTTTTACTATTTTAGATTCAAACCAATGTATGAACATTCCAATTGTTTCACATCCTCATCAACATTTGGTATCAAGAATTTTTATAAAGCAATTTTTTAAAAGATTTAATTTATTATTTTTCAGAGAGAGGCAGGTTCCAATGATCTATATGTCTTTTTTTACACATACCAGAAGTCTAGGCTATAAGGAGGCTGAGTCACCTGGGTGATTTGATGTTTCACAAAAAACTCTGCATGAGACGTGATGCATGAGTGGGCACATTGTCATGATGAAGCTGCCAGTCACCAATTGCTCATAGCTGTGGCCTTCTGAACCATCTACTAGTTTGCACAAAGGAATGTTAAAGCTTAACGCAAAATTTGACATAGAGTCATGGCTCTACTGGCCCAGTCACTTAGAATTCAACAGTCACATAATACACTCACATAATATGCTCACTTAAAGGACATCTGACTAGAATAGTGAAGTCGTCATTGTTAACGCATGCACATTCCAGTCCACTCTCCTTGGCTGCCAGGTTACATCAATGTCATGCAAACTGTTCTCATTATATTAACAACAGCTGGATTTTCCAAATAGACCTCATGTAGTAGAATCTTATCATGGTTTTCATTTAAATTTATCTAATGTTTAATAATATTAAACATATTTTTAGATGTTTATTGCCTTCTATGTATCCTGTTTTATAGTGTCTTTTAAGTCTTTTTTCTAATTTTTAGTTGTGTTATTTATTTTGAAATTTGAGATTTTTAAAAATATATTTTAGATACTGGTTCTTTGTCAGATATAAAATTTGTAAGTAATTTATCGCAGTCTGTAGCAGCTCTGTTTATTATCATTACAACACCTTTTTCCGATTGAATGTTTTTAATTTTGATGAAATCCAATTTTCTATTTCTTTTCTTATGAATTGTGGTTTTGGTGTCACATCTAAAAACATTTTTTAACAAATAGTTGAATAGACTTCCTCCTATAGTTTCTTATAAAAGTTTTATAGTTTTACATTTATATATATGGTTCATTTAGAGATAAGTTTGTATATGATGTGAAGTTCAGGTTGAGGCTCATTTATCTGCATATAAATATCTAACTGTTTCAACATCATTAGTTGAAAAAGTTAGCCTCACTTTATTTAATTGTGTTTGAATTTTTGCCAAATATCAACTGACTATATTTGTGTGGCTCTATTTTAATAATATTTATTAGGTTCCAATGATCTATATGTCTTTTTTTACACATACCACTATCTTCATTACTATACCTTTATTATGTTTTTAAATTATATACTATGTTTCTTCTAAATTTATTCTTCCTTTACAAATATTTTTTTTTTATATTAGTTTCTTTACATCTCCATATACACTTTAGGATCAGCTTGTCTTTATAAAAACCCTGCAGAGATTTTAATTGGAATATCATTAGATTTATAAAGCAATTTAGGGATAGTTGGTATTCACTAAATTGAATCTTTCAATCTATGACACAGTATGTCCCTCCACTTAAGTATCATTTGATTTCTTTCATTGGCATTTAGTTGGGTTCAAGATACTGTAAGTGTTTTCTTAGATTTGTACCTAAATATTTTATTTTTTAGAGCTTTTGCTTTTAAAAATTTTGATTTCTAATTATTTATTACTAATATATAAAAATATGATTTTTAAAAAGATTTTATTTATTATTTTTAGCGAGTGAGGAAGAGAGAGAGGCAGAGGGGGAGAGAGACATCAATGTTTGGTTGCCTTTCACCTGCCTCCAGCTGTGGACCTGGCTGGAGACTTGACTTGCAATCTAGTTATGTGCCCTGGCTGGGGAATCGAACTAACGACCTTTGAGTTTGCAGGTTGGCACCTTATCCACTGTGCCACCAGCCAGGGCTATGGATATTTTTAAATTGACCTCTCTGAGAAATACTGCCTACACTAGAAAATAATTAGAAACTTCTAAACCATAACACCCAACAATTGGAATAATTATATGAGAAGAAATTTCTAAACAAAACACCAAATCCATTACCAGTCTTTACAAAAAAAAAAAAAGAAATTTCTATATATCTTTTCTTTTCTATATATTTTTCAGCATTCCTCAAATATCTCAGAAAACTAAGCAAACCTACCTAACTTTAGTAGTGTAGTTAACCTAAGAGATTTCAGGTAAATAAAATTCTGAATTTCACAAGAAATATTAAATAATCAAGAGTTTAGAAATGATGATTTAAGAGTTGCTTTACCAACTGTTTTCATAATTCAGTTACCTGAAACCTTGGACAATTTCTTAATTTTTAAACTGAAAAACACATTTCCAATACTGTGCCAACTCATCTGTTTGATTAAGTCAAATATCCTGGAACCAACCTCACCTGATTGTTCTGGAAATTGCTGTTATTTTATTCTCATTGTTTTCTATTTTTAAAAATTATCAATATATATTTTAGTCTTTGGGGGCTCAATAAATAATATTCATTTTCTCTGCCTGCAACCTAAAGGAATAAGTAATAAGAAAACACAGAATGGCAAAAGGGAAAACAAAAGATCACTTTTATTACTGATAAAGCCAATATTAGAGAATGTGTTTCACATCCTACATAAGAGGCTTCCTAATACTCAGCATCAGAATCAAATAGACTCACCTGCAACAGAACCATGTTACCTGTGGGTGGTTCACTCACAAGAGATAAGAGGAAAGGACTTGGTTGGATATATACTACAGCTTCTCTTTCCAGATCCCCAATTGTCACTTTTCTCCAGAGGGAGTAGCATGAAGCTAAGGGGTGTCTCTTTGAAGAAAAGTACACTTTAATCATAGAGATAAAGCATTCCACCCAACACTATATTTTCTAGGTTAATCAGTTATAATATTGAAATAAGTCATCTATCAAATACTAAGATGTCTGTCCACTGTCTCTCCAGTCATAGAGTGTGTAGTTTGTATAAAATATGCCTATCCTGAAGACCATAAAACTTTAATTGGCATCCATGAAATGACCAAATTCAGTATTAAATTATAAGTGTGAAGTCTGAAATACTTCCTGCCCTAACCCACACCACCTACACACTGACATATTTTTATATTTTCACCATAGAATTGTTATAGTTCATCTGTTTAAGGTATTTAGGATTGAGAAATATTACTCCTGAGAGCTTCAAAGAATATTGAGCCCCATTTAATTAACTGTAGTCATTGACAGTGTGTGTTCATGACTGAAATAAAGTTCATGGGTTGAGAAAAAAATGCCAATATGTGGCTGATTAACAGTGAGGTTGATATAGCCATGTCACACCACTGCTTGTACCATCTCTCTGGGTGAGGTACCTCCACTGACATGGAAGTAGGGGGGCTCCCACACCTCCTTTCCTTTTGGTGATGGGCTGTTTCTCCCCATTTTTAGGTTTCATTGTAATCCAATCAGACTGATCAGCTGCCAGGCTAAGGAACTGCTAGGCTGGAAGGATTGCTTTAGTTGTAATCCTATCAATCTGTGATCCACCATCAGGCTCAGATGCTGCTTGGGGTGACAGAATTCAGTTGTAAATAAATAAATCAGCTACCAAACTCAGGCCCTACAGGGCTAGACAGACTTAGAGGTTCAATTGTAATCCAATGGATCAGCCACCAGCTCAGGTGCAGCCAGGTGGGACAGATTCAGATATAAATCAATGAATCTGTGATTAGCCACAAGGCTCAGGCACCACTGGACTAGGCAGCAAGATCCAATTGTAATCCAATGAATCTGTGTTTGGCCACCAGGCTCAGGTGGCACTGGGCTGATTGTAAAATTCTATTGTAATCCAATGAATCTGTGATCAGCTGCCAGGCTAAGGGGCCACTGAGCTAGACTGAAATATTCAGTCGTAATCCAATGAGTTTGTAATCAGCCACCCAGTCCAGAGGCCAGTGGGAAGGACAAACCAACTCAGTTGTGAACCAATGAATCCACCCTCAGCCACCAGATTCAGTTGCCACTGTGCGGGGCTGACTGACTGACCCAGCTGTAAGTCAGAGAGTTTGTGATCAGCCACCAAGCCCAGGTGCTGCTGGGCAAGAGACATCTCTTCAGGTGCCAACTATTGTATTTATGCTCAGACAGGACAGGACAGGAGAGGTCTATTTAAATATAAATCAAAGAATTGTGATCAGGCACCAGGCTTAGGCTCCACTGGGCGGGCAGATTGCTTCCAGGGGGCGGGGCTTTGAGGACCCTCGGAAGGAAGCCGCTTGGTGCAGCGCAGTGCGCTGGAGGTGTGGGCGGTGAGTCAGCACTGGGACCCCCACAGCCACCTCCCCACTTCTCTCCTCCAAGCCACCGCAGCAAACTCTCCCAATGCGTCTCCAGTCCTCTCTGTCCTCCCTCCGCTGGAACCCAGGGTAGGTGGGTGCCAATGTATTTTCATTGTGGTCACCCAAGAAGTTCTCTGTCTCCAGCGCTCTCTTAGGCCAGCAAACTCCACAGCTTTCTGCCCTTTTTAGCTGGATGCTGCTCTGCTCTCCCCCATGTTGCTGTAGCTGGGACACCAGCTTGGTGACCAGAACCCACCCACTTCAGGTGGCACCCCTGGCTCTGTCCCTTTGGCTGCCACCTCAGGTGGGGGCCCAGCCAGCCCTCTCGCATTTCCGTGATTCCTACCAGTCACGTTGTGATGCAGCAGCCTCTTCTGTTCTGTCTGTGGTTATAGGATCTCTTTCTAGTTGGTGTTCTGTTGGTGATTCCAGCTGACTGACTTCTCCAAAATAGTAATTCCAGGTGCAACCTGGGAGGAGATTGGTGTAGCTCCACTTACTCCTCCACCATCTTGCTGGCCTTATTTTCTTTCATTTGAAAAAATGTAACATTCCAGAGTATCCATGGCCTCTAAAAATTACAATTAAATATAATTCTCAATATTTTATTTCCATAATGTGAGTGATAAAATATCAGTACTTGTTTTCTTTTTTCTTGATAATGTTAATGTGTTTTCATGAATTATGAAATGGTAACTTATCTCAGTTTATAACATTATACCAAAAGAAAAGAAAAATATCTTTTTTCCAAGTAGATAACATTCCCAATCAGCACTAGTACAGACTCTACTGTACTGAAAATATCACAAAACACAGTACTTACCTATTTATATTTGACATCTAAATAATAGATTTAATATTTTGCCTTTATGAGAATCGATTAGTTACTGTTTGAAAGAATTCTGAGTGTATTATAAGTATGATATCATAGTTCTTGAGTTTAGCATATGAATGAGCATAATTTATACAATTTCAGTTTAATATGTAATATGAAATTGATAAGAGAACATGACATAACTGAAGCTTGGTACAAGAATGGTTTTCTTATTCCACATTCCAGCTATCACCATTTTAATACTAAATATTTTGCATTTTTTTTTTTAATTAACTAGGCCATTTTTTTTCTCAGTGACAAATTTAAAGAATAGTCCAAAATCTTTCAAATATCTCAAATGTCATGTAAATTTTTGGTCACTCATAAAGTAGTATTTTTATTTTTCACTTAGATTGATTTTACTTTTAAGCATCTAAGTCAAATACATAAATATAATCCATAAACATTATTCAACACATGCTTCAGCATTTCCTTTTTCTCCTCTCCTGATGTTTCATTAGTGACATTTTAAAATCAAATTTAACTAATCCTTGGCTCAGCCTCCAAACAGGATATGGGTTCAGGGAACAGGGACCTGAATGACAAAAGAACTGCCCACTTAGAAGATGCTTTAAAATACTTTGGTCGCTGAAAAAAAAAAAAAAAAAAATGCAAGCCTACACATTTTTCCAACCTTAATGCTCTGATTTTTTCAGTTTGAATTTAACTGTGTATGGGAAACTTTGAAAAGCCATATAATCCATCAATATTATACTTGCTAGAGCCTGAATTTCATACAACATCAAAGTATTTTCCTGGCTTTGATATTTTCTCTCTTTTAATTATGTCAGCCCTAGATATATTGCATTTAATTCTCTTTTCCTGGCTTGCTCTTCTTAGTAGTTAACACTTTTTGTAGAATGTATCTAGAATTTTTGACATCAGTTATTCAACCTCTTTTAATTGATCAATATGGTAGTGTTTAATTGAAGGCAAGAATAAAACATATTTTCAAATTGCATATGTAAATTGAAGATTATCATTTTTGTGTAACCACATGTATATGTGATAAGCATATATATATATATATATATATATATATATATACTAGCAGTTAATGATAATCAGGCCTTTAATGTTAAAAATAAAAATCAAAGTAACTAAAAATTTGGTTTACCAAAAAATAAGGTGAACTGAAAACATTCAAAGTCATGAAGGATCACAGCACTTAAAAAAGGTCTTTTTAAGATGTCAACAGGAACATCTCAGTATCCTGCTAACAAATCTTCTACCTACATTTAGAACAAATTGCAAACAAACCCTTAAGCATTATATAAAAGAATATAAATGGCATGGTTCTTGTTCTCCAGGAGATATGGTCAAATGGGACACAAGCATTAGACAAATACTTTTTAGTAGTTATAAATTGTGTTAGGTGGGATCAAGGAGAATGAAAAGCAATTTTGAGAGAAGTTAATTTGAGGAACTGAAATTTTACTTGTGGGTGAAGCAAAAATCTCTCTGAAAAGCACTATTTATTGGAGTTAAGATTTGAGGTCTAAGAGAAGAGTCTAGAAAGGAGCATTCTAGAGGAGGGAAAAACCTAGATTTTAGGGGGTTTTTTTCTTTCTTTTTTCTTCTTTTTCCCCCAGTTTTAAGGGGCTCATTTGCCCATCGCCAAAGGGAAAACTCTTAATAACAGAGTTAGGGAAAGGAAAGGTATTTTGTTTATTTAAAGGTAATACAAATTTAGATTAAAGGTTCAATTCTGTCATTGAGTCCCATTTCCTTTAAAACACCCCAAATATACAGTCCTGCCAGATCAGGCCCATTTTAGAATAGACAGACAAGCAAGAGGTGCCATCTTTCAGAAACACCAAAGTTCACAGTTTAGCATTTCCAGTCATAGTGCATAGTTCCATCATCTGTTGTACTCAATTTGGATACACTTCATAACTCTTACATGGCATGTACTTTTCTACCCCTGCACAAGCTGCATGTCCCTCCCCCCACCTGCCACACAAACCACGTGTGTCCTCCTCCTCTCTCCCAAACCACAAGAGTCCTCTCTTGATTCTCAAGCCACGTGTCTATCTGTGTATTCCTCTGCTGATGCCGGGGTCGGGGTGGGGTGGGGGGGAGCGCTTCATGTCTGCCACCTCATTTTTAAATCCCCAGTCATGGCCTTTGATATAGAGGGTGTGGTAAACAGCTCAGACCACCGACATAATTTTGCACAGCCGATAAGCCTTTTCATCACTATCCAATAGTTAAAGCTGTTTCTATTTTTCTTGGCCTGTGAAGGACAAAGACTGTATTTCACTGAGCCCCACCCCACCTCTATTTCCAAACTGCAAAGAGACGGGCATTTTGGCTTTCTCCCACTCTGTAACAGGAAGTTTATGTAAGAATCTGAGAAAGGAAAAGCCTTGATAAACGGGAGAAATAAAAAGGTTCTGATGATGGATTCTCCACAATGAATGCCACAACATAATAGAATATGTTTGGTTTTCTTAGTCAGAGATTATTCCTATGTACCTCACTACTGACTTTGTACATTTCATAGTTTTTGGTGTATATTAGGTGACTAGTATGTATATACTTACACATGTAAGTATATAAACACGTTTAATGCTAACAAAACTAAAGGGAGAGGTGATAATAGTATCTACTTTATGTGATTGTGTCATAAAAGAGATCACTAATAACTTGTGTTGATCTCAGAGTCTGGCACATAGAAATTGCTTGATAAATACTAGCTCTAAAAAATATGAAGTTCCCCACAATAGAATATACAGATGATATATTAAAGACTTGTACCCTTAAAACACAAATAATTTTATTAACCAATGTCACCCTGATAAATGTTTTAATTTAAAAAACTTAAGTTTCTACTTTCTCCTGAACTATTCTAAAGAACTATTTACCTGAATTGCTCAGAGGCAAACTAATTTCACAAATTTTAAGTAAAATAATTCCTCTATATTACAAAAAAAAAAAAAAAAAAAAATGCTATTCATTACTTGAATGCTATCAATGTATTTTCTCCCCTGGTTCCTATATGGTTGGCAGAGGTTAATGCCTTTTCTTTCACACACAAACACATACAGTGCTTTGGATGTTTGGTAGGCTATGTATCATCAGTGAAGCTTTTGGGATAGATAATGGTCTCTAAGCTTACCTTCCTTTTGAGTAGCAAAACATGTGTCATTATCAGTAGCAAAAGTCTAATTATGAACCTCATTTTAAATATAGTTCTGGCCCTGGATGGTGGCACAATGGGTAGATGCTGGCCTGCGAACCCAAAGGTCACTGGTTGGATTCCCCGGCCAGGGCGCATAACCAGGTTGCAAGCCAGGTCTCCAGCCAGGTCTGTAGCTGGAGGCAGGTGAAAGGCAACCATATATTGATGTCTCTCTCCCTCTCTGCCTCTCTCCCTAACCCTCTCTCTAAATTTAATAAATAAAATCTTTAAAATAAATAAATAAATATAGTACTGGAGTCCTTTCAATTCATTAATTTTGGTTCTTCTTCACACCACCAAACCTAGCAATCCTTATACATGGACATAAAGTTCTTCCCTTTTGCTTATTGAATTAGAAGTTCTGTACATTAAATCAGGCATCATACTTTCTTGTTTTTAAATAAAATTATGATGGTTTCTGCTGCTGAAAAAATTTGTTTTGGGAATTATTCTCAGTGCTTAAATCTCTTGACAAATGGTATGCAAAGGATTCATAGAGATATATTTATTTCTGTTAGCCACCATTGGTTAAGCATTATCCAAACATGATTAAACAATGTCAATCAGAACATTCAACAATAAAACATTAAACGCTATAGGTAAAATATGTTCCATGATTTCTTTTAAGATTTTTAAAGATTTTATTTATTATTTATTTATTTTAGAGAGAGGGGGAAAGAGGGAGAAGAGTGGGAGAGAAACATCTACTAGTTGCATCTTGCATAACCCCAACCATGGACCCCTGGGAATCAAACCAGTGACCTTAAGGTTCACAGGCCAGTGTTCAAGCCAATGAGCCATACCATAGTTTCTATGAAATTACATTCTTATAGATCATTTGTGTATTTTTATTTCCTTTAAAGAGACCATGTCATTCACGGGTAGGTAAGTTCAATTTCTTCTCTTACTTACGAACTTAAAACCCCAGTCAAGAATCTTGCAAATGCCTGCCATTGATCACAAAAACTGAGCAAGGAATTATGGATGGCTTACTGTGAATTCATTATTTTTTTAATGATATAATGCACTTCCGAGTAAAGTACAATAAAATTATTTTTACGTGTTAGTGCACAGAAATGTTCTTATTTGTAGCACAGGAGCCCCACACCAAAGAACTGCTTAAGTGTTCATAATATTTCAGAAAAAAACCCACCCAGTGGATTAGCTGATGTCTACATGGCATTTATTACTCACAGGCCAGGGGAGTGCACCTATGGCAGTGGGTCAGTGTGAGAGAGACCACACCTCCTTTAGTCTGAGGCTTGTTATAAGGGGTCCCAGACAAAGGAGGCATGTGTCTACACTACATGACTCTAAACTACATCATCTAAGGGTCAATGTGCAGAAAAGAAAAGTCACAAAACCAGAAACTGCTCCCAAAAGGAGATTAGGAGGGAGTTACAATCCATTTTCAAAACAACACATATTCCTTCTTGCCACATGCCCCTTGGCCAGCCCTCATCACAAGTGGTGGGAGCGCCAGGTATTGACCCCACATTATTATATTATCACTTTTACAGGTAAATATGAAAAGAAAATTAAATGTTAAAAATAAGACAAAAGTAAGGGTATAATAAATGAAGCAAGCCTTCCTTTTTGTCCTGGGACAGTGATGTTAGATCATTTTTTACCTGTGAGAAGGTTCTGGTGATCGGTAATATTCATGTTCTCCTTTTCTTCCTGGGCACAGAAAAGTCAATTCTGGATAATGGATTATGAGCTAAAATGAAGACCATTTTCAGGCTTGTCCCATTAAACCTCCACCTGAATAGAGAGGATAACAAGGACCTATAGGAGAGGGGACCTGTAAGATGGAAGGCCTGGATCCCTGAATGACAACATGGATCACAATTCCTCCTCCCCACTCCCCCATGCCAACCTACATTGAACTGTGAGTGACAAATAAGCTTTTGTTGCATAATGCCACTGATATTTTGGGGATCTTTGTTATAAAAGGTAGCCTACCCTGACCAATCCAATTCCCAATTTTCTATAGAAAATAATGTTACTGAGTTTAATCAGAGTCCATGAGTATTAGAACTTTTAGATCCATGGATTCTGGATTAATTAAATAGTGGTGATAGCTTCAAAATGTTTTCTATAGAAAGATTAGTCATATCACAGAGCTGATAGGACTACGTTTAATAAAATTTCATTAAAGTGTTGACATTTATATTTCTATGTAATGGAAGATCTACTTTCAGTAAAATAAGCTTTCTGCCCTAAAGGAATGCTGATCCCCATCACTATATTGACGCTTTGTATTACATACTCTTCACAGACTGCCATACTCAGGAAACTTGTATGGGAAAAAGCTAATCCTACAGGGAACTACTAATTGGTAGAAAATGCTCAAACCTGAGATACTGGATGAGAAAGGCATAGAACAAGCAGCACCACACAGCATCAATCAGTAACCTGAAGCATGAGTGAGCAAAGCATTTCCTAGACCTTAAGACTCTACCGTTTTCAGACTAAATTTTAAAGGAAGAGCAAAAGCAGAGATCGCTGCCCTGATAGAAGAAGCGAACTTTCCTCAGATTAGACCTTATAGGAAAACAATAGTGTAGCACACACAGAGAACCCAGACTGAAGCAAGTCTCTCTCAGAAGCCACATGGGGTAAGGGTTTTCAACACTTCCTCAGAAAAGAGAAAACAGATAACAGAATCCATAAGTATTCCTGATAGTGTTGTACACAATGTATAAAATATTCTCATTATTAAGTGAAGCTACAGTAATTTTAGTAAACCGGTTTGATGTTCACATTATGTTGTGAATTCAGGGCTCTTTCCTGCTTCCGGTGTTACAGGTCACATTTGGTGCTCAAAAATGCCAAGCCGGGCAATGCTTACAGATTTCTGTGTTTCCGGGGCTTATTTCCAACAGAGTATGCAGAGTTGTCATTAGACAGCCCCTCACACAGCTCTTATCAACAAACATATCTACACCCAATTGTCATCCACTACCTATGTCCTCAAAACTATAGCATATAAAGCACACGTTCAGCAAAACATGAGCAAGATATAAAAGGAGCACCTGCAAAGACAGATAAAGACCTGTCCTGACCAGTTAAAGAATGAATTTTAAAATTCACTGTTATTAACCCCCAGCAATTTCAAAGCTACCTTAGAGAGACCTCATGTGGGCACTGTGGCAGTCATTCATGAAAATGGAAATTCCAGTCGGAATAGCATCATTTATGTCTTTTTTTCTTGGTCTTCTGGTAAGCTATTAACTGTAAAGAAACAGAGGATGTTCCACAAAGGCCTTTAGAATTCGTCAGCTAGTCCACAGTATAAATTGCCAACTCAGTGGTTCTGCTGAAGCTGCATGTTAGATTTGCCTGGTTGAAGTAAGAATGAGTAATGTGAGCTCAGTGTGGATACCTCACAGCCTTCTGTCTGCCCCTTTCACTGGGGACAGTTTAGAAAGAGAATTATCTTTTAACAATTTTCATCCCTATGTATCAAAGTAAGGCATGGGCCTTTCTCCACTGGGGTATGACCAGAAGACTGTGGTCTGTCATTCATAATCACTTGGAAGCCTAAAGTTTCCAAACACCAATCTCAAAGAGAAGAATAGAGAAAGGAAACACAATGAAAAAATACATAACTAAATAACAAGGATCAGCAAGACCATGCAGCCCATCCCAGCCCATAACATCCCAAAAGAGGCTCCATGTTCATCAGTGACTAACCAATTTATTTATAAAGATAGAAAATTCAATAAACCAACACTTTTGGTTTTGTTTTGGCTTAATTTTGTTGTTGTCAACATATCATTAGTATCATTGAGTTTTTTTTTTTTTTTTTTCTATTTGAGAAAATTCATCGACTAATAGTAATTTACAATGCTAGGTTGATACAGAATTGGATGACTGAAACCTCTTTAATTTCTCCCATAAGATAAATTAGTGGTCACAGATCTATTCACACCCCCAGAATGCAGTCTGTATAAACACTTCATTTAAGGAGTCATCAAAGGTTAAGACTGAAGTTTGTTCCCTGGTCATTTGATCTGTACTGTGTTGTAATAAAGTGTTAAATATTCCAGTTATTTTTTATCTCCTCAACATTTGTCTAAAAAATACTGAGCAAACAAAAATATAGAATAGGGACTTTGTATTTTGTGCCATTGTATGAACTGGTCATTTTACAAAATGATGTATGTTTTTGCTAGGTTCCTTTGGAATGTTTATTTATAATTGCAAGTCATGACACATTTCTTTGTCATGCATCCTGGCTCTTTCTTCAGCCAAGATCTTATCTGAACTTATCTTGGGAGCCTCTCCTTTTAGGCAAAGCTATACTAGCTCTCTAAGAGATCTAACTTTGCCTACCACCCTCTCTTCTTCATAATATACAATCCATTGGGTATGACCATTTTCTCATTGAAACTTTGCAAGTGATTTTGATAAAACATACCCAATGTATAGCAAGAATGTGGCATAATACCTCTGAACATTAAAAATATTTCCCTGTATATTGATAATAAATACTCACTAGTTTATACTCATAAGTGACTAACATATCTGGTCTTCTATTTATGTTATTGTAAATCAAATATTTCTGAAATAATATTTCAATGATACTTTAAAAACTTCACTCAAATAAGTAACAAAGCTCCAGAAATTATAGAAACCAAAAGTTCCAGTCTTCTGCCCTGACTGGTGTGGCTCATTGGATTGAATATCAGCCTACAAACCAAAGGGTCATGGGTTTTACTCCCAGTCAGGGCACATGCCTGGGTTATAGGCCAGGTCCCCAGTTGGGAACATGTGAGAGGCAACCACACATTGATGGTTCTCTCCCTCTCTTTCTTTCTCTCTTCTCTTCTCTAAAAACAAATAAATAAAGCACTGGCTGGTGGCATAGTGGATAAGGCGCCAGCCTGCAAACCTGAAGGTCACTGGTTCAATTCCCAGCCAGGGCACATAACCAGGTTGCAAGCCAGGTCCTCAGCCAGGTCCTTAGCTGGAGGCTGGTGAAAGGCAACCATGCATGGATGTCTCTCTCCCTCTCTGCCTCTAGCCCTTACCCTTTCTCTAAAAATAATAAATAAAGTCTTTTAAAAATATATAAAAGGATTTTATAAAATCTTTATAAAATGTATGTCACAATTTATAAACTGGAAGCCATCCACATTTTGGAATATTTTATCAAATATTTTTTATTTTGTAGTTGCAAATAGCTTCTAGTTATAGGATACAGCTGTTGTAATAAATTTACCTTTCAAAATGCCCAAATTTAGAACTGCAGAGAAAAGATAAAGCATACCTAGTCTAAACTCCTGCATCAGGCAAGAGTTCCCAGGAGGTGTTCATTGATCCTATTAATGGCTATGAACAATATTTCCTGAAGCAAGAAATATATTTTATATACCATTACGAACAGAATTGCTATATTATTTCTATTTTTTGGTTTTGTGGGTTTATTTTACTAACTCAAAATTAATTATAATTTTGGCTTTTAGAAATGCTTTTGTAATATTCAAATATGATATTGAGAAAATAGCTATCATTTTACTAACAAATATTGAATGTTTATCAAATGAGTTTTCTAAATTTGTTGTGATTATCACATTTTTCTCCTTTGCCCCATTATTATGGTAAAACTGTATTAATAGATTTCAAATATTGAATCATGTCAGAATAGCCTAGATTATGTTGCAGTAACATAAGCCCTTCTATCTTTATGATTAAAATAGAATTTATCACACTTGGCAATACTGACATTTTGGGCTCTTTGTTGTAGAGGGCTGTCCTATGCATTGTAAAACTTTTAGTATCAGATCTGGATTTTATCACTAGATGCCATTAACACACACCCCATATGACTTGTAGCAACCAAAGATGTTTTGAGACAATGCGAAATGTTCTTTGGGAAGGAAAGGTGGTAAGTGCCCCCAGTTGAGAATCGTTGTTTTAGAACAGTCAGGTTTTCTTTTCTTTTCTCATTCACAGTGTGTGTCCATCAGAAATCAGTTGAAGGCTCTTCTTTATACCCTTCTTTCTGGAGTGCAGGCTGATAGAACTGCTCTCTATCATGTGGATCTTTGCAGGACACAGCGGAAGAGGAAAAAAAGAAAGGGTATACAAATTGCACACCAGCTCTTAAAACTCATACCTGGAAATGACACATGTCACTTTCACTCTCATGAATTTGGCCCAAGCAAATCACATGAGTATGTCTAATGGAAAATGGAAAATGTATTATGTGCCTGAAAGACAGGGAGTCAGTTATATTGGTGATCTGGCATATTAACATTACATTGTTTTATTTTATTTATTTTTTAAATTTATTTTTATTGTTGTTGTATTACATCCGTCCCCTTTTTACTCCTCTCTGTCCCCTTCCCCACCCACCCACTCCCCCCAAAGTCAGTCCCACTTGTTGTCCATGTCCATGGTTCTTCCATACTAGTTCCTTGACTAAACTGCTCCCTTCTTTGCCTCCTCCTCCCCCCTTCCCCCTCCCCCTTGCCCACTGAAGGTCTGTTCATTTTATTCATGTATCTGGTTCTGTTTTGCTTGTTTGTTTTGTTCATTATTGTCCTGTAATGGGTGAGATCATATGATATTTGCCTTTCACTGACTGGCTTATTTCACTAAGCATAATACTTTCCAGTTCCATCCATGTTGTTGCAAAGGTTAGGAGTTCTTTCTTTCTTCTATGTAGTATTCCATTATGTAAATGTACCAAAGTTTTTGATCTGATCATCCACTGATGGGTACTTAGTCTGTTTCCAGCACTTGGCTATTGTAAATAGTACTGCTATGAACATAGGGGTACATAGGATCTTCTGAATTGGTGTTTCAGGGTTTTTCCGGTATCGTCCTAGTAGTGGAATTGCTGGATCAAAAAGCAGTTCCATTTTTAGTTTTTTAAGGAAACTCCATACTGTTTTCCATAGTGGCTGCACCAGCCTGCATTCCCACCAACACAGCACCAGGGTTCCATTTTCCCCACATCCTTGCCAACACTTGTTGTTTGTTGATTTGTTAATGATTGCCATTCTGACAGATATGAGGTGGTATCTTATTGTGGTTTTAATTTGCATCTCTCTGATAGCTAATGATGTTGAGCATTCTTTCATATGCCTTTGGGCCCTTTGTATGTCTTCCTCAGAGAATTGTGTGTTGAGATCCTTTGCCCATTTTTTAATTGGGCTGTCTGTCTCCCTGGTGTTGAGTCTCATTAGTTCTTCATATGTTTTAGATATCAAACCCTTGTCTGAGTTGTCATTGGCAAATATGTTTTTCCGTATAGTTGGTTCCCTTTGAATTTTGCTAGTGTTTTCTTTAGCTGAACAGAAACTTTTCAATTTGATATAGTCCCATTTGTTGATTTGTTCTTTTATTTCCTTTGCCCTTGGTGAAGTATCAGTAAATGTATTTCTGCATAGGATATCTAAAATTTTACTGCCTATACTTTTCTTCAGGGCCTTTATGGTGGCATTGCTTATGCTTAAGTCCTTTACCCATCTTGTGTTTATTCTGGTGTATGGTATAAGTTGGTGGTCTAATTTTATTTTTTTGCATGTTGCTGTCTAGTTCTCCCAACATCACTTGTTGAAGAGACTGTTTTTACTCCATTTTATGTTCCTTCCCCCTTTGTCAAATATGAATTGAGCATAGGGTCCTGGGTTTATTTCTAGGCTCTCTATTCTGTTCCATTGATCTATATGTCTATTCTTATGCCAGAAACAGGCTGTTTTGATTACAGTAGCCTTGTAGCATAGTTTGATGTCCGGTATTGTGATTCCTTCTACCTTGTTCTTTCTCAAGATTGCTGTGGCTATTCATGGGCATTTTTGGCTCCATATAAATTTTTGAAAAAGTTTTTCTATTTCTGTGAAGTATGTCATTGGTATTTTAATTGGGATTGCATTGAATCTATAGATTGCTTTGGATAGTATGGACATTTTAATGATGTTAATTCTTCCCATCCATGAACATGATATATGCTTCCATTTATTTATATCTTCCTTAATTTCTTTCTTCAATGTTCTGTAGTTTCCTGAGTACAGGCCTTTAACCTCCTTGATTCCAACCAACTCTTCAGAGCAAAGCACAGTCACAACTCCCATCTTGTTGTTAGATCCAATTCAACCAATGCTTAACTGAGGGCTGATTATTTGCCAGGCAATGTTCAAGGCACTGATGATACAAAAGTAAACAAAAATGACCCAAATTCCTGCCTTATTAAGCAAGGTGTCACACATTCTAATGGGGTGACACACAGTAAAAATTATGAATATTCAAGTATGTAATTATCAGCAATATGTTAGGTGATAAGTGCTGAAGAAAAATGCAAAGCAAGAAAGAGAAATAGATAAGATGTTTTCTGTAAAAACTTTTACTTTAACAAATAGAAATGATGATTTTGCTAAAATAAAGGCAAGAAAAAAAAGGATACAAAGTTACAATGAGTCCTAGAGATCTAATGTATAGTATAACGAATACAGACAGCAATATGGTATTATAATCATCAACCTTGCTAAAATTAGAAATGAGCTATTCTAACCACTAAAAAAATGTTATTATTTAATGGATAGAGGTGCTAATAATTACTACATTGGTGACCATATTACAACATATATATGTAACAAATGAAATAGGAAAGAAAGAGAAATATTAGTGTGTGTGTGCTGGGTGGGTAAAGAGGAATAAAAGTTGGAACCAAGCTCTGAAAAAGAATACAGAAGCTGGCAATGAGCAGCCAAGAGAAGGGCATTCAGAGCAGAGGGCAGATGAATTACAAAAGTCTCCGGGTGAAGTCTGCCTGCTGCTTTAGAAGGGTCATGATGAAGCCAGGGTGGCCAGAACCCAGTGAGCAAAGAGGAGTAAGGTGCTGGGAGTGGCCGGCAAATGTTGAAGGGCTCCGTAAATCATGTAATGACATTGGCTTTTATTTGAGTGAGATAGGAAGTCTTTGGGGTTAAAAGAACTGATAGATCTGATTTATGTTTTAACAAGGTCAACACTCTGGTTAAGAAGAGAGCAGGAGTGATGAGACCAGTTAAGCTACTGCCATAATCCAGATGAGACATAAGGGGAGCTTGTTGGTAGTGGGAGTAGTGAAAAGGGTTAGATTTGGGATTTGTTTTAAAGGTACGGCTGACAGGAATTGCTGACAGGTTTGCTGTGGAAGCAAAAGACAGAGAGGAGGGAAGGATTAGACCAAGGTGTTTCTCCAAGCACATGGAATTACAGAGCTGCTTTTAACAAAGACAGAGGAGTCTTTTGATGGGGGTCATAAGTGGGTGCTTAGAGATACAATAGTATTTAACTACTACCTCTAATATAAATGCAATCCATAAATGCCCAGTACACTTCTCTGTGTCTCCCTGTGCCCACCTCACTGTCTCTCTGCTTCATAATTCTCTCTGCCTCACATGCTCATGGTATAGCTATCTACAATATGAAATAACAAGGGAAGTGTCTAGGCATTATTTGCACAGAGTGAAAAAAACCTGTCTTCCTCATTGTCCTTCAGTGTTGCACCACGTTGTGGGACCCTTCAGGTTTTCTCTAAAACTGCATAACATTTCACAATTGGAATAGATCATAAAAGACATGTTCAACTTTTTCTGTATAGGTATGGACACTTAGATTAAATAAGTAAGATGACTCACCTACAGGAGAGGAAAGAGGAGAAATAAATAGCATGGCTTTTTCAAATGTGTTCAGTAAAGATATAACCATGGGGGGAGCAATTATGTGAGTAAATGACATAGTTTTAAATCCCAAAAAAGAAAACAAATAACAGAGTACAAAAAAAAAAAAAAAAAAAAAAAAAAAAAAAAAAAAAAAAAAAAAAAAAAAAAAAAAAAAAATCCCAGCTATATACATGCCCGGAGAGGGCAAGTGAGTGGTATCAACGGCAGTATTTTTGACATGATGGCAAGTTACTCCTCAAAGCTTTTGTTAATAGTTTTTTAACTCAATAGTGAAAAAAGAAATACTCACCTTTAAATATACTCTCATTGCCCTGGCTGGTGGCACAGTGGATAAGGTGTAGGCCTGCAAACCCAAAGGTCGCTGGTTCGATTCCCAGCCAGGGCACATAACCAGGTTGCAAGCCAGGTCTCCAGCCAGGTCCGTGGCTGGAGGCAGGTGAAAGGCAACCATACATCGATGTTTCTCTCCCTCTCTTCCTCTCTCCCTTCCTCTCTCTCTGGAAATAATAAAATCTTTTAAAAAAAATTTTTAATAAATAAATATACTCTCAATACTTCTTAGAACTTTTTCAGATTTGTGGACATTAAAATAGAATAATTACACAACTTTGTACTATCAGTCTGAACAACCAATAAAATTGGCCTCTAAAATAAAAGTATTCAATCTCTGTTTTGCTTGCAAATTCATATTTGCATGCCTTATTTATATACTTTTAAATAAACTAATAGAGCAGAACAAAATTAAGGCATCCATGTTATGTAAATTTTATATTATTTTAAAATATTTTAATTAGTGTCATTTTGCTTTAATTTTTCAAAGTTAAATGATAGTTTTAAAATTATGTAACAAAGCTCTAAGGTGATAATTTCATTATTTGGTTAGATTGAATTTTTGTGTACATTTTGCATTAATGGACATATAGCTATCAGTGTAAGTAAAGGCTTATAGATATATTTTCCCCACAAATTTATGTATAATTGGGAAGAAAAGGGACCATGTGTGCCTAACTAGAATGTTTAGAATGATGCAAATAATATTCCTAGCTATTGCATTATTTAATAGTAAGGAAAATAGAAAAAAAAAAATAAAACCTACTTTACACTTAACCTTAAACTTTATGAGTTTCAGTTTTTTTTAATCAGAAAGAATACTAAATACTGGTTTATTATACTTGCCTTGGCTACCTAATTGGATGGTTATACAGATAAGATGAGATAATGCCTTTGAAAATTCCCTGGTACATTATAACAATGCTAGTAGTATGAGCTTTCAGTGGTCCACTTACCTTTTCCCTGACGGAAATAGACTCTTATCTTAGAGTCAATCAAAGAAAGAAAGGAGTGTTTCGATGTTCTTTAAATAAAATCTGTGTCTCTATGCTTGACATTTTAAAGAAGTAGGCCACATGTTGTGTGCTAGAAAAGAAATGTGGTGAGTTTCTCAAATTCCCAAAATTAAATGTGATTTCACTACAGTAGCTATTCTGTTTATTAATGAACATAGGTATTCACTGAAACAGGACTGCTCTCTTAAGCCCTGGGCCTGGGACTCAGCAACAGTAGGCAGGGGTGCCTGAGGAAGAGAGTTCCTTACCCTGAGAGCCAGAAATTGGCACCCTGTGAATTCACCCATTGTAATCCAATTATGTTTTATTGATTTCCAATGGAGAAAATCCATAGGGAATAAAGCTCCAAAACTCTTACACAATGAAAGTTCCTTTTAAAAACAATGAAAACCAAGTTTAAAAACATACCATTTCCAAAATAGTGCTTTAAATGAATAGACTATTAAGGGACACTTATAACCATGTTCTTTTGCGTCATGTGAACATTCATGCTAGACAAGAATGACATGTTTAACCATTTCTAAGTCAAATTGACATCCAAAAATAAATCCAACTTGGCTTTATGTCATAAATCATCCTAAAAAAACATTGTTTTCTCTGCTGTTGGCCATTCCAGGACACACTTTAGATTTTATTTTAGCATCAAATTTTTGTTTTGTTATTAAGACATGCTCTAGTCTTTATTCAAGTATGTGCTTAAGTCTCTATAGTCAATGTAATTGACCACCTGGGTGATTTTATCCTAAACAGCAATATGAAGGTGACCAATTAATCCATGCATATTACTGAATACTTATATTTTTCTGGCTAGGTGCTCTGGACAATATAAAAGCATAAGAGACGTTGTTCTTTCAAAATGTTTTCAAACAATGAAAAAAAATGTAATTTAGTAAGGGTCATATTAGAGTATGGTCAAAATTCAAGAACTGACATGAGAGAATGAATTTCATTTGTGCAATTAGAATCTCCAAGAAAGGAACCTAAGAAAATGTATTTTTTTAACTACCAGGAAGATTTTGAGAGATAATCAGGTTTAGAAGCAATATTATTTTCTCTTCTTGCATCTCTCCTCAGAGTAATCTGCTTAGCACCCTAAGAGTTTGCAAATAATCTGTTAGGTGCTGCAGTCATCAGCCTTTTCCTAGGCCTCATCTGCTTGACCCACAGGCAGTCTAACCATTGTCTTTTTCTCTGACAGTCTTTCTCAGTGTTATTTAATGGCTCCAAATCCTTTCCTCGCGCCTCAAATATTAATATTCTCTTTTTCTTTTCTTATCCCTGTCCCTTTCTGCACTCAGTTATGCCCTGGATGATGGCTAAAACTACATTCCCATATCTTTCCCTTTTAACACTTTCAACTGGATTTCTTTCATGTTTTCCAAACTCAAAACTGCTCAAACTCAAACTTTTCTTCTCTACCTCTTTATCAATGGACTACCCCACTCCTCACTGACTATACGATATTAAGATGGCGAGGTAGGTGATGTGAAATTGGGACAGGGAAGAGTGGGAAGTGAAATCCTCTAGACCCAACCTGGGACTCACCCTCCAGTTGTCCTTGTACATGACCATGTGTTGGTTTGTTCATTAAATAAGTAAGATCTATTTGTTCTACCTAAGGAATTTTTGATGAATACTTCTCTCCTTTTACTCCAGCTTCCCCATTTCAAGCTATTACTTGATTGTTAATACTCTCCTAAGTTGGAGGAACCTTAGTTTTGACTTAATCTTGTGCAATTTTTAACCTCATTAGATATGAAGTCTATTAAATTAACAATTTAAAATTTAGAGACCTCAAATTTTGAAAAATTCAAATCATGCTTTTGTTTTAATTTTATTTTCATCATTTATGAAGTCTAAAATTAGGTCAATTTCTTCCTTCACTTTGGAAGAAATTCTACGGGGTTACTCTAAATTAACACTTTAATAAATAAAATAGTTAATGAGTGATAATTTACACTGTGTTCTTAAAGATTTCAAAGCAAAAGTTTTTCACTCTCTAATGTCCAGTTTCTTTCAGCCATCTGTTCTGGTAACTGTGCTAGTAGTGAGGATATTCTTCCTGATGTTAGCATCTCTGCTTTAGTTCTTCCATTATAAAAACATAACTTCTTCTATGATAAAAAAAATTATTTAAATAATATTTTGTTTAGTATGCTATTACAGTTATCCCAATTTTTCCCTTTTTTGCCTCCCTTCACCCAGCATCTCTACTTACTCAGGCAATCCCCACACCTATTTCATGTCCATGGGTCATATGTATAGGTTCTTTGGCTATTCATTTTCTATAATTGTATTTTATATCCCCATGGCTATTTTGTAACTACCTATTTGTACTTCTTAATCCTCTTACTTCTTCACCCATTCCCCCATATCACCTCCCATCTGGCAATCATTAAAATGTTCTCTATATCCATGATTCTGTCTCTGTTCTTCTTGTTTGCTTAGTTTGAAAGGCATTACTTTTTATTTTAACTTTCTAATACCTTTTCTTTTTTTGTACTATGTAGGCTCTCTTCAGATGTAAGTATATTGTGCTGCAGATAACAATGAAAATTCTATGATTTTTTTCTTCCCTTTACCATAATTTTTAAAGGGGAGTTGATCCTCAATTCAATCTCATTTTCCCATAAGTAATGATGATGCTTTAACTATTCTTCTTTCTGTTTCCTTTATGTAGTAGGTGGGCAGAAATTTCTGTCCATTATATGGGCAATAATTCAAGCAGTTGTGCAAATTTTCTAACATAGAATACGCTTCACATTTAACCCTCTGCTCTGTTCTTACTTCTGCATCTTACAATCAGAGGAAATGAGTAAGATAAAGTAAATTGTCTCAGCAATCAGAAGTCATTGCTCAAACAATCTATCTGAATATCATTTGTGAGGCAGTCTACACAAAAGACAACTCCTCTGCTTGCTCACGGTGCCATGTAAATTATGCATGTAATTTCCTTACAACTTGTCAGTCACTCTGCTTTTATTCCGCAGGAATTGGAGCAGTTATGGCACCTTCAGATGAGAAATAAAGCATGCAAGGCCATGAAATAGTTTTGTTTTGCCTTTCTGTTCAGGTTTCCCTAATGGCCTTTTGCTGAGAGTCCTGACAAATACTGCAGTTGTCACCTGCTGGTTTACTGGAGAAACCTTGCCTTCAGGGTTCCTTGAAAACCTCACATATCTTATAAGAAATCTTTAGAAATATTCATTTAAAAGTAGTATAATAACCATCAAGTATATAGAAAGAAAAAAAATTCAAGATTGGAAGTTTAGAGATTTGCTTTCTTGTATTTGCTGGGATTATTAACAGCTATGTTTTGAAATTTGAAAAAGTATACTAGTAAAGTGTGTATGGATCATTGGCTAAAAAATAACCAATAAAAAAGACACTGATTAGGGCATAATTGAAACACATGGCACTCATAGGTACTTGAAAAACAGTGTACTAATATATTGTCCTGTTATTGTTTATTTTTTAAAAATTAAAATGGCATATGAATTCATGCAGGTTCACACATGCATAGAGTGATATGCTGGGTATGGCTCTCATTGGGTGAAAAGAGCCATGTAGGTACATATCTTCCCAACTCCAGTTCAGTGACTTTTAAGTTGATAGCGTGAAATTGGTGGTAGTAGCATATTTACTCTACAGAAATTGGCAAGTACAACAAATCAGTTTGTTTTTTCATAGAGCTGGTTATTAGCCCATAAGCAGCGCCTCACTGCCATAACAGGGCATGTTTTCCAAATTGTCATGACTATTACAGGACTCTTCACATTTATCTAAAATATTAATATAGAGTCATTCAAATAATGTTTAATTTTTATATAATTTTATCCTCAATTTCTGTCCCAGAGGGTGGCAGCATGGTGCAATAAAAAGTATCTGGGGCTTTGTATTGAAAGATATTTTTTTTTTAACTCCATGTCTGTCCTTTTGCCTCCTTGATCTAGGAAAAGTCACTTAAACTCACTGGGGCAAAATTTCTTTCTTTTCTAAAGTGGGAATAGTAACACTACAGTGGGGGTTAAATAGGCTGATGTAGGTAGAGCATGTAAGCAGTGTCTGACAAAGAATCAGGTTGAGTCAACAAGAGCCCACAGTGAGGGCACAACCTTCATGGATGTTAAAGGGTCCTCTAGAAATGTTTTACTTTTTTGGTTTCTCATGAAACCAAACTTAATGACTTGGATGAGATTTTTTTTTTTAAAGTTCAATATCTTTATTTTGTAGAGATAATCATTGACATTAAATGAGTTATTGAAGGCCAGGTCTTGTGAATCCTTAATAGAGTTCAATTGAACTCTCTCTACTGTCCTATGATAAGGTACCATCACCTAGCCTCTAGGCTAATAATGTGACTATTTCTTCTCTCTCATTTCCCTCTTTCCTGTTCTCTCTTTGTTTACCTTTCCTTTCTCTGTTTTTTTCAACCTGATTTAATTTGGTTTTGGTTTTATTACTTGTTCTCAGACTTTGGGGAAAGTAGATGAACTGAAATGCAGATCTTTGCCCTGGCTGATGTGGTTCAGTGGATTGAGAGCTGGCCTGCGAACCAAAAGGTTGCTGGTTTGATTCCAAGTAAGGGCATGTGATCAGGTTGCTTGCTGGCCTGGTCCCCAGTTGGGAGTGTGTGGGAGGCAACTGATCAATGTATCTCTTCTCTCTTTATTCTTCCTTTCCCTTTCTCTAAAAATAAATATATTAAATATTAAAAATTAAAATAAAATTTAGGTCCTCTGCAAAATCACATCTTACTTGAATAATGAAATATCTTATGCTGAAAGACACTAATGTAAATATCAGGTGAACTGAAATAATCTGTACAAATTAGGTAACCCATGGAAAATAACCTGTCAAAAGAAAAGGAGATTTTTAATAGGTGAATGATTACTTAATGAAGAGCAAAGACAAAAGTCTTATTTCCTGAGCACCTATTATGTGCCAGATTCTGTGTTAACAATTTTATGATTACATTTACTTTTAAATATGTTTTCTATTTTAAAGATAAGGAAATCAAGGCTTAGGGAACTTAAGCTATTGTCCAAAGTTAGACAATTCATTCGTGGTGGAGTTCTAATTCAAAACTAAGGTGCCCATCTACTATCTATTTTCCCAAATCTAGGTTAGTCAAATCAGAATATTTATCCTCCACCCTATTTATTTTCCTTTGTCAACATAGGAAATGTTTAAACCTGAAAAAATGTTTGAGTTTATTTGAGCCAAACTGAAAACTTGCTAAGAAACCAAAAGAAATGCTCCACAGAATGGCAGTTGGCACCTTATTTTATACAGTATAATCAAAAGAGAGGATATAAGTGGGTTACATGAACCATTGGTGATAGATTAGGGAGATGGGAAAAAGCAAAGTGGGGAAACTTCCGGGGTTGAATAAAAAGTAAAATTATAGACACATACTTCTTTCACATAGGTGGGTACAGGAGAATTAACAGTTAACAATTAACTCAATAACAATGAGGGGATTTGTTGTCTCTATTCAGCAGCTCTGGCATGGTATCTGTACTTTCAGAGGTCTGGAAAAAGAAATTACTTTGACATTCAAAGCTACGTTATTGTAGATGCAAAAAGACAATAGGCAGGCTTAATTAAGATAAAGATTGACTTTTGTCAGGGAAGATTTTAGCCTAGGACATGACTACCTGCCAAAACTGCCTTTATGGTTAATAAATTTTTAACCTCAGATCAATCCTTTGTGGTTACTTTAGGTCTCTGTGTTAATAAGACCACCATACAGGCCCCCTACCCTCTGAACTAGTAAGGTAAGTATGTGGCCCCTTTTCATCCGCCCCTTCATAATTTGAAGTTCAACATGGAAAGAAATAAGCTCTGTTGAGTTCAGTCTGTTTAAACAGATGTATTTTGACCATTGTTTAAAATTTCTAGAAATTGATTTTAGTTTCTCCATCCAAGTAATGTTTTCATTTTAAGAGACTGTACAAACCATCTGACTCTCTAAGACAATAAGCATCCCTACTTCGGATAACACATACAAATTTACACAGTGTATTCTACTGAATCTTGCTTTTGTTATGAGATGAGAATCAAAATCAGGAAGGACTCTGAAGGGAATGGAGAAAGGCAATGGAGTGCTTTAAAGGGCAGAAAAAGGGAGGAAGAAGGTATGACAGCAAATTACACGCCACAATTTTGTCTAGGCTCAGCCAAGTGAAGCGTGTCTTGAAAAGCAGAAGACCCCATATAGGCCCTATTTACGTCCATCTTATGGGGTTCACAAGGTGAAATAGATGAAGAGTTGTGGAAAAGCATGAGCTTTTGGAGAAAATAAAAGATCACAATTCAGTCTGGTTTTCCGAAGTCAGAGTGGGATGACTCATTCTGAGATCAGAAATGCAGATCCATACAGGACAGCTGTCAACACAGGATTTTGTTTATGCCCACTCAGTACAGAAAGCACTTTTCCTTGTGCTTTGGTCTCTTCAATTTTATGAAGCAGATTCTTATGCAGATTGTTAATGCATGATGGATTACCTTCAGAGGACTTAGACATCATCTAGGGACAACCTTCTACGTGCAAGGTCCGATCCTGAGACTAGTTAATGGAAAGACTAGGGAAGAGGAAATGTATTATGTTATTTTTTACTTTATTACTAACAGATATTTAAGTGTAAGTTTTTGTTTTAATTAGAGCCTATAGGTGCATAATACTATGTTTTCCATCAGGGTAATAGACTCAGAATGTGTAATGTCATAATCTGAAAACCAGTAAAATAAAATAAAATATAATAATAATAATAATAATAGTAGAAGCTACTATTTATTGTGTGCTTATTTAGAGCAGTGTCTGGTAATGGTAAATATTGATTATGGTACTAAGTAGGAGGAGTATAATAATTATGATGGTGATGGTGACCATGGTCATGATAATGATGATGAGAATGATGCCATGATAATGGTGGTGTTAATGAAAATAGTGGTGGTAAGGGTGGTGGTACTGATGGTATGCCAGGCACTGCTTAGCACTCTATATCCATTATTTCATTTAACACCTGAAAATTTTATGCAACAGCTATCATGACTGTTTTACAGATGAATAAATTATCTAGTACCACACAGCTGAGAAGTGGTGAGGTCAGGGTTGCTAAAGCCCATACCTTTGAAACTATACTATATTTAAAGGCCATTTTTAAATCATCTGCTTGGGCTGGTTAGTCAAGTCTAAAGAAAATCCCAACAGAGAAATTTTCTTTTTGCCTTCATTTTCTTAGAATGGGATAACCAAACTTTAACTACTGCTTATGATGATTACGCATGCATGCCCATACATGTAACTATCTTCAGGTAGAGCAGTGACTAAAAATGCATTAATTTGACATAAACAGTCAAAAAGACATGACTTGTATTTTTTCATGGAAATTGTCAGGCAGCCTATGAGCCAGTAATCCATGATCTGCAAACATCAACTATAGTTCCCAACCCAAAAGTAATTTATATGCGCAACCCATGTACAACCTAATAATATACCGATCATTTAGTTCACACATACACAAACCAGCAAAAGTGGGATGTTTTCCTATTAGAAGCAACAATTTATAGAATTGAAAAAAGAAAAGAATTTTTTCAAGGTTATAATTGTCTGTAGTTTATAAATATAATAACAATAATTTTCATGGAGAATTTTTCCCACTGTCAGATAAGCTCTATTTATTAGTTTTGATGTCATGTAAGCACAAGATCCTATCTACCCTTAACATACACTTAACTGATAAGTATATTGCATACTTAAAAGAAATTTTAAGTACACATATTTCAGAACCTAAGGAACTGATCCATGAAAATATCTGAAATATTTATTTAGGAAAAAAGATAGCAATTTATACATAAAGCAGGTATAACTTATTTTTAAGAAGAATGAATGATGCAAGTGCTAGCTTCCTAAAAGTTGGTTTCTTTCTACTTTCTGCTTGCTAGTCAGCTATCCCAAATATCTCAAGAGTCCATACATTACAGACCTAATAATAAAATAATATATGGAGTTCATGACTAGTTGAATAGTCGTTAGTGCAGCTTTTTATTTTGATCAAATCAACTGTATCTCTGCAAACTAGAGTGAAAGACCTAAACTACATTCAGTGGTACCAGAGTTAGTGGTGCCTTTTGACCCCTAAATATCTCTGGATCAGATGGAAAGTCATGGGGATACACAAAATGTTTTCTTCTCACTTACTACTACTACTACTACTAATAATAATAGTAATAAATGAGATTCGAGATTTAGTGAGAATCTAATTGTTCCAGGCATTAGAGCAAATACTTGACATGGAAGCTCAAGATAAAATTATGAGATGATCAGAAACAGGCACAGAGAGGTAAAATTACTTGCCGTTGGACACACAGCTTGGAAGTGGCAAAGGCTTTAATCCCAAAGCCAGAGTCCACTCTTGAAAATAAGCCTTTAACCGGTATGCAAGAATAAAAAGCAAAACAATAAAATTATATACTGAGATATTCAACTACTATATATTGTGTTCCAGATAATTAGAAAATAAAATATGATATATAAGTCAGGTAGCACAGACTGACCTGGTTTCCAATTCAGAATTTGCCATTTATTAGTTTTCTGACCTTTGGTGAATTATTTAATGTCTCCAGACTTTAGTTTCCTCAGTGGTTAGGTGGAAGTGATAGTACCTCATGGAGTTATTGTGAGAATTTAAAAAGCACACTCATATGAGAGTTTTATATTAGTATTATTATTCATGGGGCTACTGTTGTGTTATCAATATATCTTAAGTATAAACTGTTACAGAGAAGGGGTAGATTTATGTGCTTGATGTTAGCAGGGAGTCTTTGAAGGATGGAGAAAGGAAGGGAGAGGTTATTTCAGGAAGAGGTTCCAAGGTATAGATGTGAGAAAGACCCTGATGTGAGTAAGAGATAATAAATAAGTTTAACCGGACAGGACAAACAGTTTCACATAAGACAAAATAGAAATGAGATAGCCTAGACTATTACATGTAATTTTATATGTCAGGGCACTACACAGGCACATTCATGACATTTGATTCTGATAAGTGTTTTCAATCTTTATGTAAAAATCTCATAGTGTAAAAAAAAGCAGAAGTCTTATTTAGTTTAATAATGATTCTGAGTACATTAACCCTCTGTGTAACTACCTTATATGTCTAATACCCTGGGGCATTTTTCTTTTAATAGAGATTCCTCGCCTTCTCTCTCTGTGGAGTGGGCCCCAGGAATCTACGTATGCATCGACTATCAATCACTTACAGGTGGCTCTTTTGGTTAGGGAAGTTTGAGAAAGATGGCTGTAATTCACCCTTTCCATTGCTGCCACAATAATCTTTGTAAAACAAATAACTTACTAGCCAAGAACCTTAAATAATTTGCCACTTCCTCTCAACTAAAACACAAACACTTGGGCAGAGCATTCAAGATCATTCATAGGCTGTTCTGATCTACTTTTCACACCACTCGCCCCACGAGCACCCTGAAGACCGCTTGTACCAAACTGAATACACATCGCTGTTTATGCTTTTTGTGTCTCCTGGCCTGAGATCTCCTTGCTTTTGCTTTCTTACCTGCAAAACCCATTCTCAAAGGTTCAATTCATATGTCACCGGTTCTATTGTAACCATCCTATATTCCACAAAGGAGAAATGTCCCCACTTTTCTGAACTTCTATAACGTTTTACATCAACATCTATTGTATGTCAATGGTACATATTTTCAAATTTGGAAGGGGTCTGGACTCTGTTTTATTTAACTTGTACCCCTCAATGGTTAAAATGCTGCTTAGCATAAAGGAAACATTCAGTAAACATTGGTTGAATGAATGAATGCACAAGTAAAGATTCATTCTACTTTCTGTCCCTACTTTAGTTTTTCCTTGAGTAATGAAAGGCATTAGCTGCTATAACATTGTTACTAATTTATTTGCATCTTTCTTCAACTTTAAGAAACCTCTTTAAATCAAGATGGGTTGGTTTTAAGAACAAAATGAGTGCAGTGTAGAGTCCATGTTCATGCTTCTTAGTTAGAATAACATGGAGCTTCAAAGTTACCGTACAGTCAAGTGTTATCTGCCACAGAATAAGATAGGTCTTTCCCACTCTCTCTCTCATTCCCAACAGTTTGCACTTCCAAAGAAAGTGATACTATAACCAAAAGAAGAAAGAGTGAAGGGGTGGGGGGGAATGGATAAATGCAAAATGAAGGCACCAAATGTTAGAAGGAAAAAGGAAAAGGGAGCTAGTTTGGTTGTTAAAGACCGTAAAGTGATATCCTTGATGCTTTTACCCTACAAAAGTTTAGGTCTCCCTAAATTTGCCTATGCCAACTTACTTTTCTAAAAAAAAAAAAACTGGTTTTCTTTGTCCAATGTTGTAGTATCCATCTTTTGTAGCACACATTGAAGTTAAATTTGTAGTCAGTTAGCATATAATTTATCCGAAAAGCTTAAGTAGGATCTTTTCCATGCAAGGTAAAGCTTTTAAAATACAAAGCAAGCAAAACAGTAAATAGCTGTTACTTATTTTATGTCTACCTTTGAGTGGTGTTTATGGCAGGGACTGGATGTGTTTCAGCTGGGGTGTCTGTCCCAGGCTGGACTCTCCTGATAACACCTCTTCTGAGAGAAGGACAGGCTGTTTGTGTAAGAATTCAAAATGTGATCTTTCGAGGAATGCAGTTCAATGTTAGTTCCCCCTCGCCATTTCCCTCTTTTGCTGAGGCAACTGCTTCACCGTGCTCTTGAAATTAAGAATCCATGCACAGAACACCAAAGGCTAAAAGATTCTTCTTCTGATATTTGTTTTCACCAAACTTATTGATCCTCCTTCTAATTACTTACCATTTAGCTTTACAAAGTACATTGTATCTTGAATTCTCAAAACAGTTTATGGAGATTATCTCATTTTTCTTTGCAGTATTTGTAAGAGCAGATTGCATATTATTTCTATTTAATGCTAGAAATAGAGATGCTCTCCAGTGGATGTCAGAAACTTTGGAGCAGGAAATGAAGTAACAGATTTACTCTTTAGGGTGTAGGTGTGTGGATTATAAATTTAGCTTCAACACAGTACAAGATTAACACACGTTTTTCCAGCTGTTTCTGTACATGGTGCCCTGAGTGGTGTATCTACCTGGTCACCCTTCCCTACCAGGCTTGCTTAACTGCTAGGGAGAAAGATGGTACATTTATTCAATTGATGTTCTGTTGTATGACAGAGACATTGAAGCAGAGAAGGGAGAGGTTATTTGCCTAAGAGCCAAAAATTACTCATTATAGAATCTAGTTCCACAATAAAATACTACTGATTTCTATCCATGCTATATGTTCTGGTTGTCTGATAGTTATTTTTCCTTTCATGTTATCTTGAAAAATATTACATAACGATCCCTAACTTTGAGATAAGTTGAAGTAGATGTCAAGGAAAAGGCCAGTTTGAAAAGTGTATAAACAGAAAAGTGACTGACTCTTTGACCCTCAAAAGAAAAAGAAACAAACAAGTCATGCTTCCAAGTGTAAAAGAATTCTTCAGTTGGATGATTCTAAAAGTATGCAGACTTGTTATTAACACTGAAAAGTTTAATTACATTTCATTAAACTATACTAGCATCTCGGAATTGCTAAAAGGGGACTATGAAAGCAAAAGCAAAAATGCCTCATCTCTGGAAGCTAGGTTTTCCTCAGTGCTTTGTAATGTAAATGTGCCTGTGTGTATATTAAAATTCACAGACTCCATCCATCCCCCTGGCTTTTACCGGAGGGGTCACCTGATTTCACCTAGAGCCGCCCCCTCCCGTTAGCCGAGGAAACCCTAAAGTGAGAGACAGGCGGCTGTGGAACCCGGGCTCTGAGGCTTGGAGATGTAAATGCCCCCAACGGAACAGGAACCAAGCGAGGTTGCTGGGGGGGAGCTGGTGAAAGAAAATGAGGGAGTGAGTGTAAGCGGGAGAGCAGAGAGGGAGAGGGAGAGAGGAAGGCAAAGAGACAGAGAGAGGGAGAGGGAGAAGTGCTGCATGCTTCATCTTTGAGAGGAGGGGAAAACAAAAGACCTCAGCGGCAGTTTTTTGTTGCTGTGTCTGGCTCAAAGAGGAAAATTCGAGACATCCATGCTGAAAAAAGCAAAGCTCAGCCGAGACTACTTCTATCAAGAGAATGACATGATCTGAAAATGGGTTGGACCAGTACAGGTGGTTTGAGAAGACACTGACAGAGGACCATGGAAAGGTGGGAGAGGACCAGCGGCTTCTCTGCTTCCTTTGAACAGAGCTCTAGGTTAGTAAGCTGCCGCTGACCGGGGTCTGGCTGAAATCTCTGTGTCTATGTGTGTGTCTTCTATTCATTCCTTCCGAACCCTTCTGCTTCCCAACCCCTGGATCGGCAGTGCCATATTCCACCAGATGTGAACCTAAACTTGATTCGACTCTCACTTCATTTACCAAATGCCTCCCGACTGCTTGTGGAGCTTTTGTTTCACCCAGCCAGTGGAGAGCCATCATGATGTCTCCTTTTGAGTCAGGATGTGTGTTTCAGCCCTAGATTGGCAGGTGGCTGTTTGGAAAATAGTTAGTGTTTTGCTCCAGAAGGTTGCAAATGCATGATTAGGTTATTATGAAATGTAAACAGCGAATATCTGCTGACTTGGCATTTCTCTGTAATGCCAGAATAATTCAGAGATATGGGACTGCATTTGCCTTATCTTAATTTCTCCCAGAATTGAGTTCAAATATAATAAGTTTGAAATGGCACCCTACCAACAAAGGCACACTCCAGGTATTCTTCCAGTAGAGCGTTTTACCTCCCAGTGGAGACAAAGCTTAAAAAAATAATTTTCTTGGGACCTGGTTTGAAGAGGAAGGAATACAACATGTCATACTTAAAATAGGCACACAAAGCTGTTTTTTTTTTTTTTTTAATAAGTGGGTACGGATCCGTGTAAGACAAACACATAATTTCTCTTGTTCCTTGCTGTGCAGATAGAGTGTCTTTTGTTCCAGCATGTGTATTTTCTGTGTTTTTACAAAGAAAGCATTGCCTGTGCTTTCTGTGGTAGCAGACTTGTATACCAATTTACCATTGTGCCCTGGTCCAGAATCTGCTCTGTTCTGAAGTAAACTGCCAGAGGTGTTCAAGAAGCTGGAGGAGGGTGGGAAGTAGGAAGAGGTGATTTTGATTTTTATTTCTTTTTCTTCTTCCTTTTTTGTGTGTGTGTGTGGGGGGGGGGGTGCTTTTAGCTAAGAAGTGTCTAACTCACATTTTAAAAGGAAATGAGGGAAGGCATTTAGTTTAGAAAAAGATGCAGATCTGTGCCATGCAGTTGCCAAAGACGATGTCAAGGAGATGCTCAGAGCAGAGAGAATCATATTTGTAATGGACTCTTTAAGAAAATGTTCTGTGAGGGTGACTGGCTGGGTGCTTTTTGACCAAATTAAGATGCGCTCCGGCAGTGGACTAGCAGCTGTGAGCTGACATTTTCTTGTGAACCTGGTGAAAAATGGCTCCATATCTCTCCGCCTGTCCTGAGGAGATGGTCTCTGAGTTGTTAAGCCTTTCCCCAATGTGATTTGCTCCTAGGGCTGTTTTCTGATAGGGACGGACTGGCTCGTGGTTCCTTTTAATTTGCTGCCTTTTTAAATTTGGATTCTATGGGGAGTGGGTGGTGACGGTTTTACTTCAAGTAAAAACTACCCAGCAAGGCTAGCAGGAGATATTTTTCTGACAATCACAGGTTTCCATTTTTAAAAGGGCAGGTTGCATTTCTTCGGACACAATATAAAGCACTTTTTGTTGCTGTTGAGTAGACTGGTAAACAATTTCTCTATAAAAAGGACGCACGCATGTATGTGTGACACTTTACATTTGGACTCTCCTCCTGAGAAGTGACAGGTGAAAACATAAGGATACTTGAATGTCATTCATCTCAGAAAAGAGAAAGCTGCCCTTCTCTTTCTTACCATTTCCCCCCTTTTAGTACTGTGTTCCATTGTGCAAGGAGAAAGATCATGTCCCAGAGCCAGAATGCAGGGAAGGGATGTACTGCTGTCCTGCTCTCCACATGTGCTTAGGAAGGAATCCCTGTGCTGAGCAGGGTGGAGGTGCTTCAGCAGCCACACTGCTCCTTTATTTAGACTTTGGTTTACGGAAGCTCCGGCCAGCAGAGGCAGGATGTGCTTCAGCAGAGACCTAGGAGTTTGAGGGACTGGTTAAGAACATGTGTTGTTTGGGGGTGTGCGAAATCACTGTTTTCTCTTTTGCAGCATTCTAAGGTGATTGTCTGAGAATAGACTGGGTTCAGAAGGAGAGGGTCACACTGTTCGTATTTTAGGCAAGAAGCACAGGACTGTCCGCTGGTGAGAACACGGGGACGCAAAACAGTGCAGCAGTGCAGAAGGAATAGACTTTGAATTGTATGATAGTTTTTCAGAATTGCAAGGGCTTTCTGAAAATTGCATCTCTACATCGTAACAAGTAAGACTTCTAGTACAATAACTTGAAAAGAATTATGGAAACAGCTTTATAAGTGCTTTACATATTATACCGCTTGCCCCATTGAAGGGTATTCCTCAAAGGGTTTACATCTTGGATACTTATACATAGGGTTGAAGTTACAGCACAGACTTTCTTGTAGTCTGTTTGAAATAATATTGATAAAGCCAAGAGCCTACAGAGGCAATAAAATTGGCCTGCCTAGTTAGTAGAACAGCAGAAATGGAACCTTAACACTGCATGTAGATATGATTACTGCTTTGATACATGCAGTTTGACTATGGTATGCTTTGGGGAAATTGATACAATTATGCTTAAACAATGAACACAGCAATGGATAATACAATGAAAACATGGGTCCCAACATTCATGGGGAGATTATTAAGGTCACACTTAATATTACTAATGACTACATGTAGGAGTATTACTAATGACTACATGTGGGAGGAGTTTCCTGAGGGGGAGTTCAGGGCCATGCTTGTAAAACTAAAGTCATAGCCCTGGGCTAGTGGCACAGTGGATAAGATACTGGCCTGCGAACCCAAAGGTTACTGGTTCGATTCCAATGCGAAGGCACAAAACCAGGTTGCGAGCCAGTTCTCCAGCCCAGTTTGTAGCTGGAGCAGGTGAAAGGCAACCATACATTGATGTCTCTCTCCCTCTCTGCCTTCCCCCTCTCTAAAAATAATAAAATATTTAAACAAGTAAGTAAAAACTAAGGGCATAACCCACCAGCTGCTTCGGAAGGCAGATAGTGCTGCTATTTAAACCACATAGTATTTACATCAAAATGAACCTTAAGAACTCCCTACCAATAAAATTTGGTTTTAAAGGCAGCAAAATAACTGTCATATAGTATGCAAAACAGGAGCCATAAGAGAGAACTGAGAAAATATCTAATTAACATGAATTTTGCAATGAGGTGTATGTGATGCCCTGTGGTCCTCAAGGTACCAGTAAATTCTTAATAATTAGAAATGAAAAATCCACATGTTGAAATTAATTTCCATCTCCCTACATTTTTAAAGCTTCAAGCCTGGAAAATAAATATTTTTCTTAGAATAAAATTAGTTATATAAGGTGCCTGTGACAGAAAAGTTGAGCTAAAACAAGTTCAGCAAAAGATATTTTATCATAACCCAATTATTCTTGAAACATTTTTTGAACACAGTTTTTAACTTTCTGAGAATATTGTAACTAGTAATTGTCTGCTTTCTAACATCCATTTTATTTATTACTTTAAAAACTTTACTACCATAATTCCATTTTCAATTTTTAAAAGTCTTACTGAGCGACAACATGGCATTAAATAAATAGAGGCATAATAAAAGCCTTTAAGTTTAAAATACTCTAATTTATGTTCAACTTCCAGTATATTTATCCTCTATGTCTGTTTATCTTCTACTTTTTCTCTAAGTCACAGCACCGCTTTTGGCAATTTTATTTCTGAGACTTACTTACTTTGAAGAGAGCAGGTCTTTAATATAGTTTGAAAAAATTTTTAAAAAGTGCACTGCTATTCGACTAAATTAGGTAGTACTTTAATAAAGGTTAGAACATTTTTATGATGTTAATTATTAGCCCAAGTGATTTACAGGTATCAGAGATTAAAGCAGATGTTATATATTTCAAGTATATCAAGGCTTATAAAATATACAAAGTATGTATCATGGGGCACAGTTCTTTCCCTACTTCTCATTACAAGGATGGCTTTCTGTCAAATAAGCATATTTTTCTAAAAGTGGTACATTATTCTGTTTTCTCCCGTAGATCCTTTATCCATTTTCCCAGGTCACACAAAGAATACATTTAATCCAATGAAAGTGATAATGATTTTAAATCTCTTAATCAAGATGCATGAAAATTTAATGTTCACTCCCTAAAAGGAGATAGAGTATCCTATTTCCCTTAAATTAGTAAAGCATAGCAAACTTGGAACTCTTAAAGGAAATCCACCATGATGTGTCCTAAGAAACAGGAGGCTTATGGCCAGGCAGTCCTCCAGGTAAACAAGTCTACCTGAGGGAGAGCTCTAATTGAAGCATAAAGTTGTACATTAATAGGCCCCCAGCTGAGATTCCAGAGCCAACTGCTCAATTTGCTTACCCTTCTTCTATCTTTGGAGCTAAGTCTGGGAGAATAATACATTTACTACAAAGAGATCACCTTTACTATAAGACCACCTCTGAAACCAATACCACAAACAGTTCATGTACCTTTAATATCCTCTCAGTCTGACATTTCTGTGACTTTTTATACCCAGCAACAAATTCCACATGACCTTAAAAGTCACTCAAAGTTTGGTTGGAATCAGAGGTCTTGCCAGTCATGGTCCACAAAAGCCCAGCCCCCGCCCGGTAGAAACGGGAGAAGGGATGAGAGCCTTCTCTGGCCTCTGGCAGAGAACCGAGCTCTCTGGATTCTTTTATTCAAAGGACCACGGGAGCCCAAATGCCATGCTAAGGAAATGCTGACCAAATGTTGAAGGGTTCTCAATCTTTTCATTCATATAATTTTTTAGCAAGTCTTCCTTTTGGTCCACAGACAGCTTCATGTTTCCTTCCATCCCGTGGTCTTATCACATGCTTTTTCTACTCCTCTTGCTTCTCCGCTTGCTTCTATGTCAGATTAGTTTTCTCTACCAAACGTGCTCAGGGAGCATTATGCTTTTTTATATTATACTAACCAGTTTTTTAATTGTTTTATATTGGCGGCATTATTTGGTTAATGTCTCTGTTTACTTTTAGCCCTTCTAAAGTTAGGGTCCAAATTTATTTTGCTCACAATAAAATCTATCAGCCCTCAGATTGTATTAATCCGCATATTAGGTGTGCACTAAACATTTGTGAAATGATTGAATAAATGAATCAATGAATACTAAGGCACCACAATAGTGAAAAGACAGAGTATATCTGGCTTTGATTCAATCAAGAACAGTTCTCGTCATTGGATTAGCTCTTGGGGCACCTGAGAGTTAAACTCTACCAGAGTATTCCCAGGATGTGCTTGTTGTCAGGATTTTCCATTTGAGAATGAACGCTTGAGTGTGTCCCTGTTGAGATGTTTCAAAAAGAACGTTGCTACCCATGTCAAACTGTTTGTAGGGCCAGTCTAGGGAAAACTAGTTCATCTTTCCCTCTCTGTTACGTCCGCTAAAGCATCGCTTTCTCCAACTCCACCCTCTCCTACCCTTACCTTCCTTAGTTCTGTACATCCAGGACTTTCTGGGTCTCATCTGACAGTGTCTATACCTAACTAAGCTGCTAATTAGCTTCTGAGCTCTGAAAGCTTTCCTGGGATGTGAGCCCTTCCAGCAGTGCTTGCATTTTACACAAAGTTGTCACAAAGTGATTAGCGCACTACTTATTAATATGAAGGATTGTAAAGCAAAGCATAGTATGAAAGCTTGTCTTTAGGGAGCTTCCTTTTCAGTTGTGAAAGACTCAAGCAAGAAACAATTGGCAATTTCTCTAAGAGCCTGTAATCATGAACTGTATTTGGCTGTGCAGATTTTAATAAAACTAGAACAAAAAGGAAAGAACTTGTAGAAGTGGGGCTTCAAAATGACCATGACTGATAAGAAATATGCCTCTAAATTTTCAGATAAGAAGGATGAGAAGAATTTAACATTTTAGAAAGAAAACATGAATCAAAAATATTCAGAATGATTGAGCACAAGGTATACTCATAAATCTTTAGGATGCTGCTTATGTTAATTTTTCAATTATGAAAGGCAGAAATACCTTTTATTCAAGAATCATCAAACTTTTATTTTTATTCAAGCCATAACCTTGACATTTTGAGGGTTTGGACTTAAACACTGGAATTTACTCCCCATTATGCTTTGAAGTACTCTGTCTATCTCAGCATTTAAACTAATCTCAAAGAAGTTTTCGGTCAGAGGCATTTTTAAAGATTCTTTTAGCAATATTGATCACTTTAATTGAGGTTTATTGAAAGTGCTCAGTATAGCTCTCTTGTGGGTCATGTTCTATAAATACATCATCATCTTATTGATATATAGCAGAGTTTTCATTTCATTGCAGTCAGCCTAACACTTTGTAGAAAACTTACATTTACACCAGAACATGAGGAGGAGGAAACATCCTTTTCCTCCAATCTTCCACAGAATTTAAACCACAGAACTGAGTAAGATTTAAGTATGTTCCTAGTAGTGGAAGCCTGTGTTACTTCTGTGTTCAGTTTGAAGATTCTCTGTGGAAAATCCTGAAAAGAATGAACATAGCTAAGCAGACAGAAATATCAAGCTTGCATACATATATAAATAAAGAGAATTAAAATTAAGTGATTTTGTAATAGGACAAATAGCCTACAACTTGCCTTCTCATGAAATTATTGATATGGATGGTTTCTATTTTAGTGATTGGGTTTTATAAGTGCAAAAGTTGTTAATCCTATGACAAATTACTAGGCATATTTATTTTTTTGGATTTTCTTTGTTCAGATGAAGATATTGATCTCTTCAGGGTATTTTGGGTATCTATCTTTTTACAAAGTGGGGTACTTCTGATGACCCCTTGCCAACTAACACTGTACCAATGCTTTGTAAGGCCGCATATATGGCCCTTTAGGTGCCCTCACTGATATAAAAGGAATAAAATAAGAATATAAATCATTCCTTTGAGTTATAAAGAGCACTTTCTACACACCCATATGTATTACTCTTTCAATATGTGCTAGGTTAAAAGAGACACTTCAAAAAATAAAATCTTTTACTTCTTTTTTATATCAAAAGGGAAAACATAAAAAGAGGCTAGGATGGGTTAGTAGTATGTGAAAATCTGTTCTGTGTGGATCCCCAGGTAATGATAACTCATTCCCATTATGCATGTGAGCCTTTGTGTAGGGCTGCACATGGTAACTTTTATTTCCTAATATATAGTTGCTACTCAGGGAATCGTAAGTTTTTCTTTCATTTTTTGGTGCTTTGGAGTTTAAGAAAATCATAGCTAATTCAATTTATCTTCAGTCAGGGAAAAAAGAAATTGGCATTAACTATTACTATATCTATTAATAGTTCGTATCTCCCAAACCTGAAAGAACACATTTCACTGTGACTGGTGACTGGCAGGACTTTGATGAAGTTATCAATTGTGCCTTTCCCATGATTCTTTCTCTCCAGCCTAAAGATTCTCTGTATCTGGGGTTGCCTGAATTAAGATCTACCACAGAAGCCTGGATTTTTCTCATACTTGTCTCAACAACCATTAGAACCAAATGTACCAATTCATACTATGTTATTTCATGCCTATGAGTATCCTAGTGTTATTTTTCTTTTTTTAAACAATTTATTTTATTATTTTAGAGAGAGGGGAAGGGAGAGAGGCAGAGAGGGAGAGAAACATCAATGTATGGTTGCATTTCTCGTGCCTCCAGCTGGAGACCTGGCTGGGGACCTGGCTTGCAACTCAGGTATGTGCCCTGGCTGGGAATCGAACCAGCGACCCTTTGGTTCACAGGCTGGTGCTCAATCCACTGAGCTACACCAGCCAGGGAGAGTGTTATTTTTCTTACTGTTTGGAATGTTCTCTTCCAAAAAGCACTAGTTATAGACACAGGTATTCTGTGAAACATTCCCCAATCACTATTCCCTGATTCTGGGGAAAACTGGTTGTGCTTCATAACTATATAGTATGCACAGTCACACACATGCACACTTACTTTCTATTTACAGTTCTGTTTCTCTCACTAGAACATACTCTCCCAAACAGAGTTGATTTTTGATTATCTCCATGTGTTCATTGCCTAATAGAGGACATAACACACAATTAACATATATATTTTAGTTATGATTTAAAGAAGCTAATCTTCTCCCTCTCCACATCATGGAAAGAGGAGTATAATGTCTATTCAAAAATTAAAAGGGTTCAACATTTCCATTTGTTTTAATCAGTTGTCTTTATAGTCTTTATTTAATAAAGCTGAAAATAAATATGAATCATACAAAGGATCACTACATGTTTTCTCTCAGAAACTATGGAGTTTAACAGTCAAATGTGAGCAGTGAGAGATGGAATGAAAGGAAATTGGGCTAAATAATTTGATACATGAAAAATTAGCTCTGGATAGAGTCCATGAATCACATAATACTTTTGTCCAAAATGATGTGGAGACCTCTCCTCAGAGCTCCCTTGTATTCCATCCACTATTGCAATAAGGCAGAGGGGAGCTTGCCTTTGCAGAGAGCTTGACTGCTCTTAATATGGTTCACAGACCAATTGCATCAGCTTCACCCCACCCTACAGAATCAGAATCTGAATATTTTAACAAGACCTTAAATGGTTTAATTCTGCATTAATGTTAGAGAAGCACTGCTGTAGAGACATCTGAAGTTTTGGAGACTACCACTTGACTAATAACTCGAGGACAAATTGTAACGTGGAATGCTATTTATTTTCTTAAGCTATGGGATAGAAACAGTCCTCCCTCCAGGTTGACCATCTCTATATGTCCTGGGAAAGAGAAGAAAATGAGCCTTACTACAAGTTAATACGTTCTTCTTCTTTGCCTTAAACCAACTTCTACTATATACATTGGAGAGCAATAAAGTGTGTAGCAGGAGAGTCTAGAACTGAGTCTGGCCTCTGGCACTTATTAGCCATAAAATTGGACAGGTTCTTTGGCTTTTTAATCTCATTTTCCTCTTCTATAAAATGGAAATTATTTTCTTGGCAAGGTTGTTTTGACCCTAGAGATGAGTATGAGAAATTATCTCCTGTAGCATGGTTGGCACATACTAGGCACTCAAAAAATAAACAGAAGCTATGGCTAACATTGCCTTACCTCAGTTTCCTAGTGGATTCTTGGTGACAGCAGAGATACAGTCTCTTCAAACATCCTGTAGGTGTTTGCCTCAAGTGCCTCTTGGAAGTGGACATGGAAGATAATTGATTTTACTTCCTGCTACCTGATTTTAAGAGGATAAACTATGGAACACCATGTGTTTCTCTCTCACACATGCTTACGTAATGAATAAAATAACCCTGGAGATACAAAGCAAAAGAAAAACTCATAATTCATTTTTTAAAAAGATTTCATTTCTTTACTTTTAGGGAGAGGGGAAAGGCGGGATAAAGAGAGGGAAGGAAACATTAATGTGTGAGAGAAATGTCAAGGATTGCTGCATATCCCCAAATGGTGACCTGGCCTACAACCCAGCACGTGCCCTGACTGGTAATCTGATCGGCAGCCTTTTGGTCCAGTGTGGCACTCAGTCCACTGAACCACACCAGCCAGGGCAGGAAACTCAGATTCTTGATATCATATTTCTTCTTCCAATAACGGAATTGTAGGCCACTTTCCAATAAGACAGTCAAGGAAGGTTAATGTCTGAATTTGCTAGGGAAAGTAGGCATCTCATTAGCTAAGATACAGAAGGAACTTAACATGAGAGCAGAATTAAAATCCAATTGCAGGCTTCTGGTTTTAAAAACTGCCTTTAGCCCTGGCTGGTAGCACAGTGGATAAGGCACCAGCCTGTGAACCCAAAGGTAGCTGGTTCAATTCCCAGCCAGGGCACATAACCAGGTTGCAAGCCTGGTCTCCAGCTAGGTCTGTGGCTGGAGGCAGGGGAAAGGCAACCATACATTGATGTTTCTCTCCCTCTCTGTCTCTCTCTCTCTTCTTCTCTCTAGAAATAATAAATAAAATCTTAAAAAAAAAAACAAAACCTAAAAACTAAACTGCCTTTACATGATGATTCTTTTTTTTAATCTGAATAGAAATTTTAATATTGGAAGTTCTACCCATTATAATTTTAAAAAGTGCCTTTATATGATGATTCTTTTTAAATTTGAGTAGATATTTTATTGTTAAAACCTCTATTCATTTTTATACTCCATTGAACAATGTTGTCTTAAAAATATTACACATATAATAAAAACATGCAGGTTATAAAAAGTAGATGTTCACAGAGGAATTGTTAAGAGAAATCTTTTTATTGTCTTAAAGACATAACTTGAAAAAATTAAATTAAAATATTTATCTTGAAAAATAGGGAAAGTATGTAATAAAAATTTTACACATAAACTTAGACATTAAGATTCTCAATCATTGTCATTTTGTATATTATTTTATCATAGAAATATGAAAGGTATTTGTTAAATTAACAATTTTGGGTCAATTTTATATTAGTATTGTTCTTTCTTACAACTAATCAGTTGATTACAATCTGATATTTAACTTCTCACATAAAATAAGCATTGCCACATTAAATTTGCCATTTTATCATTTATAACTGGAGAGAAAAATAAAAGCTCCTAATTAACTTTTAAAAGTTCTTCATTTGGTTACACAAACTTAAAAAATCAAATACAAAGGCTGTACCAATAATGCCCTGAAAAATGTATCTACTTAGGACTTTTATAAATTTAGTTGATTTTCTTGGTCTTAAATAAATTTCATACAATCATTTTACTGCTATAACCTGGAAGTGAATTTATAATTTAAAGAAAGCAAAACAAGCCATTTATCTTTGTATTTCTAAATATAATTTTAAATGGGCCAAATTTTCAAATCTAAAATTCTAATAAGTTATTAAAATATTTATAGTTTATTATTTTTATCATTGGTTTGACTCTGGTAGATTTGCAGTTAATATTTTCTTGAAGCTAATCTTTTTAAAGATTTTATTCTGAAAATGAATTGTACTTGCATTCTATGGGTTGGCTTGATGAGTTTTAGGCAAAGATCCAATATCTATTATGTGACAGATTTTGGTTAAATGCTGAAGACAGAAATATCTATTCTTTTTTTTTTTTTTTTGGAGATATCTATTCTTATGAGAACTCATAATTTAGTGTGGGAGACAGATAAGTAAACAAGAGATCCAAATGTGACAGGTTAACTATCATAGTAATATGAACATACAGGAAGGAATAAATCTTCTACCTGGTATAACATAAGGCTTCACAGAAGTATGGAGATCTGAGTAACAGCTTGAACAATGACAATCACTCTTTCAGCTGTAGAAAGAAAAAAGGCTATTTTAGGCAGAAGAAACTGTATCGTCTGAGATGCATGAAAAGCCTTACTTGCTCAGAAATTGGTGGTACAATTAGCACAGATGTGGGGCCACACAGAGAATGAAGAGGATGTAACTCTTTTGTAACAGACAGGCTTCTTATGGCCACCTCCATAGTCATGAAGCTATTTATTCTTTTTCATACAGATGTGCATGAAGTGATGTGTGTATTAGTTTATAATATTTAAAGAACTTTGGTATGTATCATTGTTCTTAAATATATCTGAGAACATGCAAACAATTTAATATGGAGAATAAGCAAAGAGAAGGCCAGAAAAATAGAATAATTTTAAGTGCACTAACTCTTGTGCATATGAGATTTTTTAGTGGAAAGCATGAATTGTATTTCAAGCATTTCTTATTCATAACACAAACATTTATCAGATGCCTACTATATGCAAGACACTGTTCCAGGAGCTTGTGGTACAGCAATACAGAAAACAAAACAGAAAAATGTCTTGTGTTTCATGAGGGAGACCAATAATACTAAAGATAACTCAGTAAAATACATACTGTGTTAGAGAGTGACAACTACTTAGACCAAAATATGTAAATAAGGAATGAGAACATGAAATGTCTCAAGTCAGGGCAGGTGGGAAAAGAGAGTTTTGGCAGGGAGACCAGGGAAAGCTTTGAGTCCAGTCTTGATGGAAGTGAGAGAGCTATCCATGGGGTAGAAAAATATATCAGTCCTTGTGAGATACTGATGATTAGTAAAATCATCAGAGGATCAGTCAGGTAGGCAATAACATATTCTATTCTGGAATTCAGGAGTGAGGTCCATGGGAAAGTGTACATTCGGGGTCAACTGCTCATATATATTGTTTCAAGTCACATGTCTAATGGAATCATCTAAGGACACAGTAAAGAAAGGAAAAAGCATTTTTCTGACTGAACACTGGGGCACATTTTTAATAGTTAAAGAGATTGGGGGACTCAGCCAAAGAGAATGAGAAGTCACAGCAAGAAAGAGAGGAAGAAAACAAGGCAGAATGAAGTCCTCTAAACCAAGTGGAGAAATGATTCCAAAACAGAATGATCAGCTATGTCAGATGCTGCTGCTATGTTTTGTAAGACAAGGATTCACTAATATTCATTGGCTTCAGTGATATAAAGGAATTCAAGAAAAGAGAAATGGAGACAGAGTGCAGATAGTTATTTTGTTTGTTTGGTTTGATTTTTACTGTAAAAAGGATGGGAGAAATAGGGCAGTAGCTGGAGGGGAAAGAGAACCGTGAAATGGATTTTTAAAATGATAAACAAAAAATTTAGTATGGTTTGTATTAAAGATAATGATTCATGAGAGAGGAGGAAATTGACATTTATATATACAAAGAGAAGTTTCACTTATAGTGGAACCTCAGTTCTGAACTTAATTTGTTCTGGAAGGCTGTTCAAGAAGTGATTGTTCAAAAACTAAATCATACCTGAGAGACATGTGACTGATCATCCAGGTATCAACATGAAAGTATTGTCTGGTTGAGAAACGAAATTTTGTTCAACAACCAAAGCATTATTTTCATGAACGACTTGGTCAAAAACCACATTTTTCAAGATGGGAGATATTGGAGAATTGAGGTTTGACTGTAGTTAAGGAGGTATTAGGCAAGGAATAGGCCTTCAGTGGTCAGGGGAAAAGGGGTTGGGGGGAGGGGGAGGGGGGAGGCAGAGGCAAGAAAGGGGAGCAGCTTAGACAAGAACCTAGTATAAAGGAACCATGGACATGGACAACAGGTGGGATTGACTTTGGGGGGAATGGGTGGGTGGGGAGGGGGACAGAGGGGAGCAAAAAGGGGATGGATGTAATACAACAATAATAAAATTAAAAAAAAAAAAAAAAGGAGGTATTAGGGAGGGGATGACACCCAGGGCATCAGTGAAGGGGTGGCTTTCTCTAGGAGCATAGCCTATCTGTTTATGTTAGCACATGGGAGAAGAGACATTTAGGTGAGAGAGATCTGGTATTAGAACTTGTCATTGTTTTCATCTGACTACAGCAGCTTCTCATGAAGAAGGATGCAAGATTAGGGTGGAGGAAGTATCAGATTTTGAAGAGAAAATGAAAAGTCTGCAAATCAAGGAAGAGTGGGAAAGAAGTCATCTAGAGAAATAGAGAATAACTGATGGGTAGCCTACTGAAAATCTGTGTTCATTTTTCTCTTGCCACATTGAGCAGCATGAGTAACACAGAGAGTTGGATTTAATTAGGGTTTGTGTATGAACAAGAGGAGTGAGGCAGTCAAAGTGAACACATTAAAGTGACTATAATGGTAAATAAGAGAATTTAAGCCTGGCAGGAAACATGATGCTAGGACTGGAGTAAAGGACTATGAAATCTGGGTGGGAGCAGCAGATTGAAGATTTTAACCAGATCAAAGGGTGGTGAGTTTTTAATGGTAGAAAAGAAGAATTCCATAGTTGTTTTGTTAGAACTATCTGATGTCACACTCTTCCACAATACTCTCAGGTGCTATGATGTTTTGTTAAAATTGTCTTATTTTAATATTGCCCTCATTTTGTGCAAAATGGCTGCCAAATGCATGTATTACTACCCATTCCCACTAATTGGTCTACTCGCTGAACAACTAGCAAAATGCAAGTGCTGATGCTGCAGCTGCTCCTCTATTCTCAGTTGCCTCAGGAAAGAAAAAAAAAGCATATGAAAAACATTTTATTAGTTAATGACAGAATAAACAGTGATTTACAGTGTGTAATTATGAATCCATATCATTGATATTACTCAAACGCTTGAGTTTACTTTTGCATTGATGGGAGCATTTCAGTCTTTATAATAATTGTAGTGGAAAATAATTTATGTATCCTAGACTTGGACTTCAACTTGGCTGACTGGAGCTGTGAAGTCCTGCCTGACTCTTTCCAGTCTTTTCCCTTTGGATAGGCAGGCTCCCTTCTCACACCCCGAGTGTAAGTGGCCCCAGGCTGCTGGGCCATATTCTTCCTTAAGGAAGGAAGGCACTCAGTTGGATTACATTTGTTTCTGAGTCTCTTAATATTGTGACTGGGACTAATAATGGTGTTTTGGGTAATAAACATAATGAAAAAGAAACACAGTATTATGAAAAATGTCATCCATCATACTTGATGACAGTGATCCATCTTTGTCCAAAGCAGACCACTTAGATTTTTATCTAAAACATTAATACAGGATATTTAGCCAGATATATTGATTTATCATCTTTGTAGAATTGTGAGTATGAAATGGAACAAGCCAGAATCCTGTGATGTCCACAGTGCAAGATTTAGCTATAAGTACAAAGCAGCACACTGTCTCCAATTCTTAGATTTTTGCTAAGGTCAAAATTGTTTGTTGAGCTGGGGAAAACAAACATTTGGATGATCAAGAAAGGTAGTTACACTTCAAAACTTTACTTCAAACTATAGACCTTTGTAACATGGTACTTATATTCATGGCAGAACTAGATATTAACAAGTTCCACCAAACCTATCATCAACTGGTGCCTGAAATTATTTTGTCAAAGTAGCAGATGAATTCCTTTATACTGTTTGTGAATTGGACCTTCAGAGGTATTTGTCTGTTGAAGAGATGCATGTACAAGTCTTTTATCATGAAGGTACACAGTGGGTACTAAATTGTGATTTTCATTATTACATGTTACTGGTGCTTTCTTATCTTTAGTGAAATTTATATTAAAATACTAGAGTCTATAGACTCTTTGAAACATGCTTAAAAGAAAGACCAAACATTTTTATACAATTCAACTTTCCCATTACAAATATAGTAAACAATAAACTATCCCTTTATATAAAGGAATGTTTGAAATACTCTAGTACATGTTTCTACAAAAATAAATGAGACAAAATGATTTTCGGAAGCTGCCATATCTAGGTTACCACCAAGGCTAGAACTGTAATTCAGAACTCCTAATTTCTTGTTTTGTGTGCTTCACCCACACACTTACAGAAAGTAATTCCCTTTTGTCCTGGTATTATTGGTTGAGAGAGAGAGAGATGTGTTGTTTCACTTATTTACGCATTCATTGGTGGCTTTCTGTATGTGCCCTGACTGGGGATCAAACTTGCAACCATGTCATATCAGGGTGACATTCCGTCCAGCTGAGCTACCCGGCCAGGGCAGAAAGTTATTCTTGAGCTCAGAATCATTTATTATCTCCCCCAACTATGATAAATTCTTGTTCTTTTATAAAAGTGCATTTATTAAACCTCCAGTCTTCAAATGCCCTGTTAACTTAAGTAATAAGGCATTGAATATAGTGTAAATGATATTACACTGGTCTACAAAGGTTGAATTTCAGCACATGTAGAAGCAAATTCTGAGCTTTATAATACATCTTTCATAATAGAGACCATCAATCAAGGTGCATAAAGGCATGTTAGAGCAGTGAGAGTCATTAAAGGAAAAAACTTGGTAACTCCAATAGAAATGAATGTCCTCACTTAAAATAAGTTGATCTGAAATGTCAGGATATTTGCCTTCATTTTTTAGTTTGTTTAAATTTATTTTAAAAAGAAGATGCCTAGAGTAAAGGAAGCTGACATGGGCAATGGTTAGTTTGAAAGCTGTTTAATCTATTTTAGTGAATCACTTAGAATTTATATTTAAACATGAAATCTAATTTTCCAATTAATTTCACAAAGAAATCCTTTTTAGATTGATTGCCCAAGTGGTTTCAATATTTATGTCAAGAATATTTAACTCGGTAATGCTAACAAACAATGTCCTTTAACCTAGTTCTTGCTGCTAAACTTGACACTGCTTTGAGCATCTAAGGATCCAGAGGACTGCAAGAGTCACTACTCACATCATTTTAAAACTTAATATGAAAATGTCAGCAAGTCCATATACTTCACCATGGACATTTGAAGTTTAATTTGTTTTCTTTGAGTTTATTATCAACAACCGTTTTAGTGTTAACTTTCAGTTTCCTTTTAATTTTCTGTTCACCTGTATTCACCATGTTGTGTGCTTTTCATCTTTTTCTAAATATCCAGATTTCCATCAGATAGCAGTTTCCTTTGGCGGAGGAACTTTCTCCACCATTTTCTATAGTATGGATCTTCACACTTAGTTTTTGTTGACCTGAAAATTCTTTCACCTTCAGTCTTCCAGGATATTTTTATTAGATATAAAATTCTCACTGAGCAGTCTTTTCCTTTTAGCATCCTTTCATCCTTGGCTTCCGTTGTTTCCAAGAAGTTAGCCATCAATTGTAACCACATTCTTTTATATATTAATGTGTCACTTTCTCTGGCTGCTTTCAAATTGTTTCTCTTATTTTAGGGATTCAACTATTTAAGTATGATGCGACTTAAAAAACATTCTCTTTAATGTTTTCTTCACTGCTTAAATCTGTAAATTTATGTTCCTTATCAAAATTGGGGAAATTTTGGCTATTCTTTTAATATTAAAAATATTTTTCTTCCATTCTTTTTTCTCCTATATCCAATGATACATACGTTCTACTTTTTATTTATTTATTTATTAAATGTTATAGTGCAATGGCATAAGTTTTTTCTTAACGGTAGCTCACTTTTAAACTCAGATTTTATTTAGTTACTTTTAGAGAGAGAGGAGGGAAGGTAAAACAGGAAGAGAAACATCAGCTGGTTGGTTGCCTCTTGCACACCCCCGGATGGAGACCTAGCTTGTCGCCCAGGCATGTGCTCTGATGAGGAATCGAACCAGCGACCTTTCAGTTTGCAGGTTAATGCTCAGTCCACTGACTTACACCAGCTAGGGCTATCTGTTATACCTTTTCATATTGCACCACAAAACGCAAATTCTGTTTCTTTTTATATGTTTATTTCTTTTAATATTTTTATTCACATGACTTCAAATTGAATCATTTCTATTGATCCAGTTCAACTTGACTGATATGAGTCTTTGGTCTGTTTTCTCTAGAAATCTGCTATAAATCACAGCCAAAAAAATGTTTAAGGTAATGAATTTTTTAATAGTTTACCTATTCTTCTGCTGAGATTTCCTATCTGTTCATTGATTATTATTATTTTACTTTATGCCCCTAAATATAATTATAATTATAATTATCAGTTAATTCCATCATATGGGCCATCTTATTGGTTATGCTCATTTATTTTTTTGTTCTTGAGTATGAGTGTCATTTTCTTGTTTCTTAATATCTCTGTTGTATCCTCTACCTTCTGCTACATTCTTCTGAAGTGTTTCTTTTTGTTCTAGTAGGTTGTTAGTCCTGCTGAAACTTCAAATTGAATTACTTGTTTAAAACCAGACATTCTCACTCTTAGTGGGCAGCTGTTGAAGTTTGTTTAGTCTTTTTAGCTTTAACCAGGCTACATGGACTCTGCCCAGATATATGTAGTTCACAAATCAGCCTGATATTTGAGCAGAATTGGAAGCTTTCTTCTGTGACTGTCCCCTTTCCTGAGGAGAAAGGAAAAAGCAGACCTTGACAGCTAGGAGCTAACCCGAAACTAACAGGTTGACTTTGTGTGGCTAGGCATTAGCCAGGCACTCACCGTGGGTTGTGGTATTCTATTGTTTAAGATAAAAACAACAACAAAACCTCAGAATACAAATATCAAATAGGACTATTCTGTCACCAGGATAGTTCAAGACAAAAGCAAGTTCACTCTGTAATCATATCCAAAAACAGACAAAAACAAGAAAATCACGCAATCCATAAGAATGACTGAACTCTGTGGCCAAGTGATTCCTGCTTTATTAGCAGCTTTCACTCCACTTCTGTCCAACAGCGTCAAATCCACAGCCAGCCCCAGCTCTGTTGTACAGGCCCCAAAAGAACATAACACAAGCCCAAACTCTAGAATATGTGAAGTGATACAGCAAGGTTTCCTATGGGGTGTGTTCTCACTTCTGAGTCGATAAACCCAGCCATGCTCACTGTGTGCTCTCTTTGATCTCAGGTTGAAGGGTAATGGCACAGAATTTCCTCTTTCATTTCCCAGAACCTGTAGTAACCCCTAAATTGACCTCTGATTTTTCAAGCCATGAAACAAGAGAGCTGTCCAACTTCAAGTCATACTGCACTGCCTTGTGTGTTCTTCCCTGAGGCAAAAAGCAGTATGAATCCTGGGAAACTAACCTAGTACCATTCTTTTATTCTAGTTTATACTTGTGCTGCTTCCCAGTGCCTTCAGGAAGTCTTTTGCTGTAGCTTTGCTGGCATTTATAATTGCTATCTCCAAGAGGTTGTTCTGATATGAATTCCTTCATCTTTATCAAAGAAGAAATTGTTTTGTTGTTGTTGGAAAATATTTCTTTGTGTCTTTTTATCCATTTCTACATTGGACAATCTTGTTACATTATCAGAATTTAGTAGTGCCCATTATATTCCACTGTAGTGAGTAGGCATGTTGTAGTTGCTAAGTGAGTCATCTAAACTTGGAAACTTGACAGGGACACCTAGATCATTTAGTGTGAGACTCACTGGACTTTCACCATTCTGTTCTTGGGTAGGAATCAAAAGACTTATTCTAACAGTACGATTCCAAGAGATTGTCTATTTCCAGGTCTAATTTTAAAGTAATATAAAATTTAAAAAAGAATTAATATAAAATTATCACGAACAAAGATCATTATAATAAATATGTTGTTCTAGCTCACAAAGATGTGGCCAGAAAATATCATTGAAAAAAGCCTGTATCCAGTGCTTTGGGAAAATAATTTGTCACTGGAACAAAATGATATCTTGGATTTGAACTTGATGTGAGCATCAATTTTCTCAAACATTTTACAAAGCTTTGTACTTCACTGTTATGTATCAGGGAACAAGTCACTTTTTTATTTCTTATGGGAATCAAGGATTCTAGTAGCACATTCTTTTTGTCTATTATTTAAAGTCCAATGTGTTTCTCCTGTGGGATATATTTGTCTGGGTTCTGTCTGGAAAGACAAAGCTTTAACATTATTTACCTTTAGAATCTCTCCTAGTGTAAGTTATGGGTAACATATATCATTATTCATATAGATTAAGACATGAGATTTAGAAATACTTTTGTGTTTCTTTGGCCATTGTATTACATTGTTGTGTTTTAAAATTTAAATGATTTTTATTGTATCTGCCGTATGTCAGCATAGACATTTTTATACCATGTTTGGAAGTGTGATTACTGTCTTTGGTAAGGGCCAATAATTAATCCTATGCCTGCCCTCCAGCCTTTCTGTCGCTTAACCCCAGCATTGTCATGGCCCCCTTAGCCTTCTCTCTCTTTTTTTTCAGAAGACATACTACCTTCTTCTATAGTGTATATGTTTATTGTATTTACTTTTCTTTATTGTTTATGTTATACTTATTATGTGTATTTTCTGACTTCTCCTACTGTAGTCCTTCTACCTTCTAATTTGGAGGAGGTAGCAAGAGGTCTCTGCCTCCTTCCTATCCCTTCCACTAAAACTATCTGCCAGAGTCATCTACATAAAGCACAGTCCAGATCTTTTTCAGTCTTTCTTCAAAATTTGTTAATATCTCCCCTGTGTCTTTAAAATGAAATTCAAACTCTTTAACTTGGCATGTGAGGCCCTCTGCAACCTATCCGTATTCTGCCAACAACTCCATCAATCAACACTCCGGTTGTGGGTCAGCTTTTTTGGATAGGAGCTTTGGGCATGAGTTCTCATTGCTTCATTTACACATCTTCTGTGTGCTATGCCCATCCTGATTACCCCATTTAAAAATGGGACCACACTCGCCATCCTCCTTTCACAGCTTTTTCTCCATTGCATTTATCACCTTCTATCAGACCGTATACTTTACCTGTTCATTATGTTTTTCGTCTTCTGTCTTCTCCCCTAAACATATGCTCCATGAGAACAAAGGTTTGTGCTTGCTGAGCTCTCTGTGATATCAGTGCCCTACCATTTCCCCCTCCACTTAGGTGTGCCTTCCCTGAATTCACGTGTCTCTATCCTACCTTATCTGGCAAGGCCTTGCTTGAATACTAACTCTTCTGAAAAGCTATCCTGCCCTCTGGAACTCAGGTTAAGAAAATCTTTTGCTGAACTTTGATAGCATTTAACCAAAAACCACTTTTAAATCACTGAACAAAATGTTTAATGGCTTGAATTTTAGTTATTTATGTGTTCTCCTTATTTCTCCTACAACTCTGTCTTAAGAAAAGGTTTTATCACTAACATTTTTATAATCTCAGTAGCACCTCTTTCTGTGAACATAGTAAATGCTTGATAACTATGTGTTGAATAAATAGCCTCATGAGTATGCTTATCACAGCGCTTTCTACACAATATCCAAACAAGGATTTTTAATTATAAAAAGCCCCTATGAAAATAAATTTTGACTTTAAGATTATTTGAGGGAAAATTGAATTATGTTTTCAACTCAATGGACTGAAAATATCCAATAAGAAAAAAAAATGTATTTGATATATTTTATTTCATATTGAGAGCGTAGACTAAGTTCTGTCATTGGCATGTTCACATCACAGAAATTTCAATCTTTTAAGCATTTGTGCCTTGCAAATTGTTTATTCACAAATTAATGCCCTGTAAAGTTATCTGGAATAGAATTAAAATTTATAATATAATTTATAACATAATTAAATATATATATAATTAAAGACATAAAGAACATGAGATTGCTATTAAATAATATATGTAGATGTACTATCATTTGAGTGCTTTATTTTTCCATAATGTGACTTGGTATTACTTAATTATACTCAACAGGATTGGATGAAATGCTAATGCAGTGCTACAAAATTTATAGAACTAAAAGAAAATTTGAGGAAGTTCTATGTCTCTTTATTCGGGAATTCTAGACAAAAGCCTCCATTACTGGATTATATTTTATTTAAAAGCTTTCTTTTTCAGTCATTTGCCTTACATCTGTTGTCAATGAACTACAAAAAAAAAAGTACGCCCTACCATTAATATGAAAGTTCCGTAATTCAGAAGCTCAATATTCATCATCATGGCTTTAAGAAGGGGTGATTTATTTTTTGAAAAGATACGGAGGAATTGTCTTTTAAAAAATTTATTGTTGTTCAATTGCAGTTGGCCCAGATTTTCCCCCAATGCCTACCCTTGCCCTGTCCACTCCACCCTACCCCCAACTCCCACAGTCAAACCCCACCCTGTTTGTTGTTCATGTATGTGGGCTCTTTATACTTATTCCCTGACTAGACCCTTCCCCTTCTTTCCCCTATTATCTCCCTGTCCCCACACCTCTGGTGGCTATCAATTTGTTCCTTATTGCCATATCTCTGGTTCTGTTTTGTTCATTTTTTTATTTTGTTCATTAGGTTCCATTTATAGGTGAAATTATGTTTGCATTTGTATTTGTCTTTCCCTGCCTGGCTTAGTTCACTAAGCATAATGATACTTTCCATTTCTATCCATGCTGTTACAAAGGGTAGGAGTTCCTTCTTTCTTTCCGCTAAAGAAGGGGTGATTAAAAAAAAAAAGATTTTATTAATTATTTTCAGAGAGAAAGGCAGGGAGGGAGGGAGAAAGGGAGAAGCATCAATGTATGGTTGCCTTTCACCTTCCTCCAGCCTACGAACCTGGCTGGAGACCTTGTCTGCAACCTGGTTATGTGCCCTGACTGGGAATTGAACCAGTGACCTTTGGATTCGCAGGCAGTTGCCTATCCAATAAGCTACCAGCCAGGTCCAAAGGGATGTTCTTTAATATTTGTTTTCAAGGAAGTATTTCCTCCTCTTTCTCCCTTTCTTCTTTCTCTTCCCCCCATTTTTTCCTTCCATTTCTTCCCCTCCACCACCCTTCTTTCTTTTATTTTCCCACTCTACCTCCTCCTCTGAATATTCAAGGGAAGAATATTTTCAAAATAATTAAAACTGGGATTCACTCACTAAGAAACTAATAGTATATTTTTTGAGGCTTAACTAGCTAATGTTAAAAGAACTTTTCTGATGGAATACGCTCAAAGTCTTAAATGAACATGTTTCCAAGAAATGATTGATTTTGAACACATATAGCATCATGAAATTCTGAAGTGGGCCAGTTGAGTAGCCATATGGTACGATGTAGTAAAATTTAATCTTCAAACTTTTCATTAAAAACTTAAAATCTTGGCTTAGAATAAGAGTTTATTCCCTTTCCACCTGTTCCCATGTTGCTGAAATCTTTGGCAGAAACCCAGGCCTGCACTAACTTCCAGTGACACATCTCCTTCCTTCCTTCAGCTCTGTGCCCAGCCTTGCTCAGCCACCACAGATGCAGCTCCGCTTCCAGCAGGCTATGGTGCCAGTGAGATCAGGGCTGGTGTGGTGTGGAGACTGCCAGGTGGAGCAGTTCCCAAGATTGCAGACCCCTTTTTGATTCCCGGGCTTACCAGTATTACCGTACTTTACAAGCAGAAAGCTAGATATCCCTGAACTGTCTTTTCTTTTACTAGGAATATTTTTACTTTCAATTTCATCCTCTATCCCTGCTGTCGCCAACCTCTTGTTAATGGATTTAGTTTCTAAAGGTTTTTATCACCTCATTAGATTCCCATGATGATGGACATAAAGCAGTTTCCAATAAATATTTATTGGGCATCTGAATAAACATGAATAAATGATTTAAGTGATTAATTTCCTACATGACTACTTTGACTACTTTAGATCAAACTAACATTTGGTAGTAAAATTGGAAAAAAATTAGCTTAAGCCATAGGGAATCACTATATAAAATCTCATTATTTAATCTTCCTAAAGGGAAGTCAGTGGTACCAAGTCAGAATTAAAAGATAGCTTTTTTGCCTGGCTGGTGTAGTTCAGTGGATAAGGTGCTGGCCTGCGAACCCAAAGATCACTGGTTCGATTCTCCAACCAGGGCACATAACCAGGTTGCAAGCCAGGTCTCCAGACAGGTCTGTAGCTGGAGGCAGGTGAAGGACAGCCATACACTGATGTTTTTCTCCCTCTCTGCCTCTCTCCCTTCCTCTCTCTCTGGAAATAATAAATAGGATCTAAAAAATAAAAAATAAAAGATAGCTTTTTCTGCATTTCTACCACCTTATTAGTGGTACAAGCCATGTAACAGTCATGAGGATTCTTTTGAAATTAGGAAAACTGCCCAGTTTAAGCGCAGCGAACATTATCATCAACCTGATACTGGCACGCTTAGCTGTGAGGCTTAAGTGCTCTTGGTACGTTTCCTCTAATCTATCATTTGGATTCTATTTTTGACATTTGGAAGGTCTTATAAGTTGATTAGTGGTCCTTAAACCACAATGATCAACAGTGGCAAAATTAAACACAATGATATATGATTTTTATTTTGTCTTTTATTATAATCAGGAAAAATTAGGTTGTTTCATGCCAAATTATAATTTATTCAATTGTGCCTTCTTTTTTTATTCCTTAGGAAAGTGGAGGGAATTTGGGATAAAGAGTGGGAGGGGGGAGAAGCAGAGAATTAATGTGCCTTATAAAATATCAGAAAACCACCAGATTAAATAAGAATGAAGTATCTAAATAGAATATTAAAACCTGTACTTCGGAACAATGTGTATTAAAAACAAATTGAAGTGCTAGTGGCATAGAAGAAAATCCAAATGCAAATGCGGAAACAAAGCTATAAAATGAAGGTTGGTTGGCTGCAGCTCTGCCCATGAAGCACTAGCTGGCATTAGTGTGAAATTTAAATTCACTTCTGTGCTGGCGATTGCCTCTTTGGAGCTCATTAAACATTCTTTGTCACCAAATGTTAGACTGAGTAAAGCCATTGAGCATGATCCAGGCAAAAACTAACCTCAGGGTCTGTAAGCTCCTTTAAATGCGGATATAAGAATTTGGTGTTTTGTCCTGGAAAAAGAGCCTGGCAAAGGGTGGAGCTTGGGGAGGCTGCTGAGTGGGAATCTCACAGCAAGATGGGAAGCCAATAGCACCGTGGGGCTTTGACAATATTGGTGTCACCCTTTTTGGTGTCATGTGCTAATCTTTTGAGCTTCATCGCTTCAGTTTCTGCTTGAGAGCTGGCTCTTAAAATTTTAAGTGACAATGACAGTCTACAAAATTGCTCTTTGAGAACAATTAAACAAAGTCAGAAGGCATGTAATATTTTTAGCAGTGGGTAAAAGGGATCATTTAACAATGACAGAGAAGCTCACAGTTTTTAAAATTGTTTCAACAGATCTGATTGATGTGGCAGGGTTGAGATGATGGTTGGTTTCTACAGGCTAGCGCAGCCCAGTTGGCAAGGGGAGGAAATATGACTGATATAATGGATATGAACTTAAGAGCTGCAAGGAATTACCTTTGATAAGATTTTTTTCTGTTCAATAGGTGAGTGCAGAAGGGATACATTGAAAATCATGTTAAATGGCAGCACTATGCACTAATAAAGGAGAATGGGGAGAATAAAGCAATATTCAATAAAAGACAGATGAGTAAAATACCAAGCTAACAACCTTCTGGGTATCGAAGTAATGTTGGTAGTCATTTCTTAAAATGAGGAAGTTAGGAAGTATCACTAATAATAAAATGAATATAGACAGAAAGAGATAGCCTGAGTTAAATGGACAACATTGTTCTAATTAACAATGTTCTGATTGATTATTACTAATTATCAATTCTGAGCCTGATACATTAACTCTTCAACACACAAGTCTTGGGAGCAGAATATTGAATGAGACTTAAGTTACCAAATCCTCTGGAAAGAAAGTTTCTTCATATCAAGATCAACTATATGTTAATTAACAGGAAACACACATCTTGACTGCTGTGATGCGTGGAGAATGTGTCACATAGGTTTCCAAAAGCTGGAGCCCAGGAGGAGAGTGGGAACTTGGGGTAAGAAGACAAGGCGTGTCTGCAAGAGCCAGAGAGTTAGCCCTCTCACCTTCCATCGTTGGCTCTTCCCACCGGTGCTGTGGGGAATACTTAGGTTTTGCAGTCAAACAGGTAAAGGTTCAAATGGGAATTTTGAAACAATCTTTCCTCTACTTTTATTTTACTGTATGTAAAATATTCTACTTTTATCTAACTATATATAAAATGGGGCAGAAATAAAAACTAATAGGGTTGTTATTATGCTGCGTGCATGGGAAGAAAAAGAGCATAGTTAAAACTCTGCGGTCAGAGAGTCTGGATTTTAATCTTGGCTCAACTGCTTACAAGGTGGTTGATGTTGTGCTTTGTTCCCCCTTGGGTGACATGTGGATAATATAAGTGTCTTGCTTCTGAGTTGTAGTGATTATTAAATATGTTAATATATGTTAAGCACCAGAACGGCCCTGGTACATGGTAAGCTAGATTAGCTCTAATTAGCAGCATGAAAGTGCCTGTGAAAATACTTAACACATTGTAAGTTTGCAATAAAAGGAGGGTTCTATTATTATGGGTGTTTTTACTATTAGTTCCTATCCAGAAGGACAGCTTATATCATTAAATTGCTTTAGATCCAGTTCACTCCTAAATGTTAAAAAGTATAGGGAGGAGCATTGTCTTGTTGCAGATACCAAAAATTAGTTAAAATAAGAAATTTTACTCATTAAGTACAAATTCATAATGGAAGACGTTTTTCTCCATAGAATTAAATTTATGCAAAATTACCAGCAGCCATGTTTCATATAAATTATAAAGAACAAAAAATACCAAATTAATGGGAACATTCTCTGATACATGGGACCTGTACATAATGATGGAGTTAATGTTATATTGTACTATTCAAACATCTTAATTCGTATTCTGCAAACTGAGTCAGCCAGATTAACAAGACAATTTGCAAATGGCACTAAATATAGTATGCCTGTGAAATGCCAATAAAAGCAGGAATTAGTCTGCAAGGTAAGAATAAAAAGAAAAGATAAGACAATACAATTCAAATGGGATTTAAATTTAAAAATATTAAACAAGTATGTCCCTGCTATTCAAATGAGAAAATTTGGTACTAACAATATTTTCCTTTTAAAAAATTGGTATGGGAAAAATGTTGATTCCTAACAAAAAAAAAGGAAATGAATAAATTTTACAGCCAGCTAAAAATGTATTTTTAAGTATAATTTATTGATTATGCTGTTACATTTGTCCCAATTTTTCCCTTTGCCCTCCTATGTCTGGTACCTAACTTCCCTCCAGTAACCTATCCATTTAGTTCATATCCATGGGTTGTGCATATAAGTTCTTTGGCATCTCTCTTTCCTATATTATTCTTAACTTCCCCCCATCTATTTTGTTCCTGCCAATTATGATTCTTGATCCCTGCACCATTTACCCCTTCCTCTCTGTTCCCCATCCCAGCTGGTAACCCTCCAAATAATCCCCATATCTGATTCTGTTTCTGTTTTGGTTATTTACTTAGTTTGTGTTTGTTTTTATTTTTTAGATTCAGTTTGGATAATTGTTAGTTCGTTATCATTTTTTTTTTTTCAATGTATGGTTGCCTTTCGAATGCCTCCAGCTGGGGACCTGGCTTGCAACCCAGGAATGTGCTATGGCTGAGAATCAAACCTGCAACCTTTGGGTTCGCAGGCCAGTGCTCAATTCACTGAGCCACCAGCCAGGGCTCTGTTGTCCTTTTAATGTTCATAGTTTTGATATTCTCTTTCTTAAATAAGTCCCTTTAACATTTCATGTAATAATGGCTTGGTGATGATGAACTCCTTTAGCTTTACCTTGTCTGGGAAACACTTTATCTGCCCTTCCATTCCAAATGATAGCTTTGCTGGATAAACTAATCTTGGTTATAAGGCCTTGCTTTTCATCACCTTCTAATCTTGGTTATACGGCCTTGCTTTTCATCACCTTGAATACGTCTTGCTGGTCCCTTCTTGCCTGCAAAGCTTCTTTGGGGAAAACAGCTGACAGTCTTATAGAAAATCCTTTGTAGGTAACTATCTTCTTTTGATGCTTTTAAGATTCTCTCTTTATCTTTTAGCTTGGTGTGGTCTTCTTTGGGTCCAACTTGTTTGGGACTCTGTGTTTCTGGGACTTGCATGTCTGTTTCCTTTGTCAAATTAGGGAAGTTTTCTTTCATTGATTTTTCAAATAAGTTTTCAATTTCTTGCTCTTCCTCTTCTCCTCTGGCAATACTATTATTCGAATGTTGGTATATTTGAAGTTGCCCCAGAGGTTCCCAAATTTATTCCTTGCTTTTTTCAATTTTTATTTCTTCTTTCTGTTCTGAGTTAATGTTTATTTGTTCCTTTTGTTCCAAATCATTGATTTGAATCCCAGCTTCCTTCCCATTGTTTTTGGTTCCATGTATTTTTTTTCTTTATTTCACTTTATATAACCTTCACCTGTTCATTTATATTGTGTCCATACTCAGTCATTTCTCTCAACATCCTGATCACCAGTGCTTTGATCTCTGCATCTGATAGGTTACTTAGCTCCATTTCATTTAGTTCTTTTTCTAGAGTTTTGTTCTGTTCTTTCATTTGGGCCATATTTTTTTTATGCCTCAGTTTGGCAGTTTTCCTGTGTTTGTTTCTATGTAGTGATTCGAGCTGCTTTGAGTCCATGTCTTGGTAGTATGGCTAAGGTAGTAGGTGTCTTGTAGGGTCCAGTGGAACAGCCTCCCCTGTCACCCATGCTGGGTACTTGAGTTGTGCCCTTTGTGTGGGCTGAGTACACTTCCTCTTGTAGTTGAGCCTTGGTTGCTGTTGGCAGGTCAATGGAAGGGATTTGCCCAGGCCAGTCAGCTGCAAGGACTGGCTGTGACCACTGACCACCAACCTTCGCTCTCTAGAGGATGAGCTGTGCAGGGCAAGATGGTGGTGTCCCTGGGGTTTCCCAGTTAGTACAGACCAAGGTCAGCTTCTACATGAAAAACACATTTCAGTTATTGTCTTAGTCCTATTAAAATATATACACAAAATTATGATGTCTTCAAAGAAAAAAAAAAGAACATTAAGCTTTGGCAATTCTTCATTCCTGTATATAACGAAATCATTTTCTAACCTTCCAAATTTAGCATTGCCCAAAAATAAGCATAAAAAGAGATAGATAAGAAGTATTGTGTAATCAGAGGAAGTTTCAGGGACTTTTCAGGTAAAAAATAAATCCACCCCAGAAATGATTAATTGGGGTGGAACTATTCAGGGTAGACATCAAACTGGGAAGGCAAACTTCCTTCTTATTGTCTTTTAGGACCTGATGAGTCTTTTGAAAGCTGAAATCAAATTGTCTTATCTATATTTAAAAAGTCTTTGTGCATAGCTATCCTCAAATACATTGCCAAATAATATTAATTCAATTTTTTCCATTTGTTCATTAATCACATGTGTATTAGTGCTTACTATTTAACAGGTATTGTCTTGGGATCTAGAGAAATTATATTGGCCCTGATTCTTGAATAACGAGGAGAGTTCTTTTGCAGAGGCCCTGTGTTTATTTTGTAGAATCCATCTTATCACTTAGCCAAACCATTTAGCATTTACGTAGTGTTTTACAGATTACTAATCACCCTTGGATGCTTTATCACTCATAAAATACACTTTTTAAAAATAGCAGGGCTCCTTTCTGCATGTTGGTTGCACTTTATCAACTTAGTCTTTTTTTTTTTACAAATACTAGACCTTTAGCTTAGACATATATCTCTACAGTGTTCTAATGCATGGAATATTCTAAGTGCTGTTAGAATACATAAAACCATAGTGATAAATATCATTAATCATTTAGTTGTGTCTTATTATTTCTGTGGGTCAAGATTTTGAGAGAGGTTTGTCTGGGGAGTTCAGCGTTGGGGTCGTTTATGCAGTTACAACCCCACAGTGACTGGAGCTGAAATAGCAGGGGGCTACGTGAGCATCTGTCTGCATGCAGGTAGTCTCAAGGCTGCCTCAGGTGGTTCTATTGTGTGGAATACCTTGCTCACCCTTACAGCATGGAATCTTCAGGACACTCAGAATACTTACATGCTGGCTCATGGTCCCTTGCCTGCAAGATGAAAGTTGAATGGCTTCTTCTGACCTTACTTTGGAAGTCACGTAGCATCACTTGAGTCACAAGTTGTTGGTTACAAACAAGCTAAAACTTAACAGGAAAGGAATTAGATATAACCACTTGATGGAGAGAGGAAAGATCCTAGATAGAACATCTGAGATGAAAGATCCTGTTGCAGCCATCTTTGGAGAATACAGTCTTTGACTACATACTCATTCAAGCTTTTTTCTTGGAAAAAATGTGTTTATTGATTTGAAAATGAGAAACAGACACAGAGGGGAGGAGAGAGAGAGAGAGAGAGAGATTTGTTGTTCCAGTTATTCATTCTCTCACTGATTGATTCTTGTATGCTCTTTGACTGGAAATCAAACCTGTAACTCTGGTGTATTGGAACAATGTTCTAACAAACTGAACTATTCAGCCAGAGCTTAGTCAAGCTTTGAGTAAGCAAATTATTCTTATCAGAATCTCATTGAAATCTTATCAGAAAATTATTTGTGCTGAAGAAAAATTACTGAATTTTTCCTAATGTTTGTTAAATTGATTTTTAACTTTCAGAACCTGACACTTTCTAATAACACTAAGATCAGAACATGGTACAACAGATAAGAGGGATTTAATTCACAATGAGGATTTTCTGACACAATAGGCCATTGAACCTTGGAAAAGGTGACATGGTAAATTGGAAAATCAGTTTCTTCATAGGTTTTAAAAATTGATGGTAGAAGAATTCCACGAGCCTCTCTTGTGTCATTGTGGCCCCAGCTGGAAGAGAGAGATGGATTGGGTAACCTTTTAAGACCTCTTTCAGTGACATAACTCCTTTCTATTAACTAACAAATAAGATATACAGACATCATCCGGGTAGTCTTGGAAAAATATTTTGGTTAATGCCAAGGGCTTATTTTATTTCACTTACTTATTAATCATTTATTCATTCATTTATTTTGACTTCTGTGCCTTATAAAAAGCATTCCAGTTTCTGCATATATTTTTCTCACCAATGCCTTTACTGCAGATTTTTTTCCAGGTCCTAATTACTACCCTTTGAGCAGTAATTAAGAAGAATACTTAGTGATAAGATAAAGTTTGTGGTTCCTTGTTTGGCATAGCTGTCAAGATAAGAAACAAATTATAGCTAATATTTTTGTGTTTATAAGTATGTTGGTATCAAAATGTACAGTATATATCACATACAAAGCTTGTACAATGCCAAGTATTTTGCCTTACCTGCATTAGTTAAATGCATTCTAAACAACTGTAGTGTACAGTTAACATTTTCTATTTTATAAGTCATGATAGTGAGATACACAGAAATTAAGTAACTTTTCTGAGGTTAAGAAACAAAGCTAAGATTTTAAACTATTTCAGCTAACTAGAGGCTTACTAATCAACAAGGTTCTTTCTATTCTGGTTATTGTGGAATGACAATGAAATGAGTACTCACTATCTTCTAATTTTAGACTGTCTTTGCAAATAAAATCACAGTCTGGACCTTGTAAATCAGAATACCTCAATGTTATTAAATTATAACCTGTATGTGCTCTTGAATATCTGATCTGCAAAGCTTTTTATAATCTGGCCTCATTTTATTAGTAGTATTTTTCAACTAATTTTCTTCTGTTCCTCCAAAAGACACCTTTTCTCTAGCCAAAAGAGGCAGTTCCCATGCTTTTGTGAATAACTGTTTCTCCTTCTTCTTTTTTTCTTTTTTTCTTTTTCAATGTATGGTTGCCTTTCACTTGCCTCCAGCTATGGACCTGGCTGGAGACCTGGCTTGCAACTTGGTTACGTGCCCTGGCTGGGAATCGAACCAATGACCTTTGGGTTCTCAGACCAGTGCCTTATTTACTGTGCCACCAGCCAGGGCCAACTGTTTCTTTTACGCAAAACTGTCACTCATTGTGCAATAAATTCTTTCTATTATGTCAATCCATTCAAAAACTGCCTCTTCCATAAGGTTTCTTAGATTACCAAACAATAAATTTTACCTGAATTTAATAACTCTTACTTTCTCTATGACTTATGAGAAAATTGTCATGTTGTAATTAATGTATATACAATATATACATGTTGTAAAACATCCCCTTCAATCAAGTTATAAATTCTTGGATGAATATATCCACATTTGTTGCCTTTCTCTGTCTCAGACCTTGTCTCAGTATGTCACAAATTGTATTTTTCCAATGTTAGTTAAGTAAACCAACTTCCTACAAGTAATATTGTCTGAAGTTCCTGGCCAAATAGTGGTATAGGTAACCACCATAACTGCATCAAGAATACAACTAAATTATTGAACAACCACTTTTCATAACTGCTTGAATTTCAGCTGAACAGAAGTCCTACAACTAAGTGTATAAAAAAGAATCTACAAAAAGACTAGTAGGAAGGGTGGAGACATGGAATGGACTGGCCACACCCATGTCTGGCTGTTAAAAATGGGGAGGGCCATGTCAGCTATGGAGGTCTCCTCTAGATAGCAAGTGGTCCCAACCTCACATCACCCAGCCCAGGATTTTGGTGCAGGGAAGAGAATTTCCCATAAATACTGGCTGTAAAATATCCGCAGGATTTCCCTCCTCCATATCTTCTCCAGCTCTTGTTGTTTGTTGATGTTTTGATGATGGCCATTCTGACAAGTGTGAGGTGATATCTCATTGTGGTTTCATTTTCCATTTCTCTAATGACTAGTGACATTGAGCATCTTTACATACATGTTGGCCATATGCATGTCTTCTTTAGAGAACTGTCTGTTTAAGTCGTTGGCTCATTTTTAAACTGGATTATGTTTTTGATGCTGAGTTGTTTTAAGTTCTTCATAAATTTTGGATATTAACCCCTAATCAGATATATTGGTGAATATGTTCTTTCATTCAGGGTGTTGAACCCATTTGCACTGTTGGTGGGAATGCAAATTGGTGCAGCCACTGTGGAAAGTAGGATGTAGATATCTCAAAAAATTAAAAATGGAACTCCTTTATGACCCAGCAATTCCACTTCTTGGAAATTATCCAAAGAAACCTGAAACACTAATTTGAAAGCATACAAATAAGCACCCCCATGTTCTTTGCAGCATTAATTACAACTACCAAAATTTGGAAGCAGCCCAGTCTCCACCAACCCAAGCAGATGAGTAGATAAAACTATGGTAATTTATTCAATGGAACACTCAGCTATTAAAAAAAATTTTACCTTTTGTGAGAGCATGGATGGACCTGGAGAACATTATACTAAGTGAAATAAGCCAGTCTGAGAAAGACAAATACCGTATGATTTCACGCATGTGTGGAATCTAATGAACAAACTGAACTAACAAGCAAAATAGACTCATATGTGGAGAGGAGGCTCACCACACTTGAGGGTTTAGTGCGGGGAAGGATCAAGGTAAAAAAGAAAAAAAGACTTGGACAACAGTGTGGTGATTGTGGAAGGGAGGAAGTAGATGGAGGCTGAGGAGAGTATAAGAAGGATGAATGGTAATGAAAAAAATACAATAAAAATGAATTAAAAAATCAGCAAGGTTTGTGGCTGAACAAGACAGAGGGCTCCTAAAGTCCTAGGCAGTTCCTCTTAAAGGGCCTATGCACAACCTTACTAAGACTCACTCTCTCTGAGCCCCAGCAGCTGGAAAGGAACCAAGGACATAAGGGGAGAATCTGAATTGTCTGGCTTCAGAGTGGAGGCTGCAGATGCAGCTTTCCCCCAAAGAGTAGTGCTGGCAAAGGCCATTGTTCCTTTGCTGTGCCCCCGCCTTGGTCATAGAGCTGGAAGGCAGACACCATATCTGAGTCTCCATCAACCTGGTTAACACTGTTGGCCCCGCCCTGAAATTCCCTGAGAACCCACTGCCACCCATCTTACCACCCACCCACCCAAGCCATTGCCAGTGGCCTTTCCATGCAAATTATTTTTCTTTTCTCATGATTAGGCTTTCCTAAAGTATCTCAAACAGGAAGTATCTGGCCTCTGTGGACCTTGAACCTCTTGACTAGTGGCCCCTGGCCCAGCATGAGCCACAGCAAACTTTGGTTCTCAGCTTGGCTTCACCTGGGCACCTCCAAGCCCAGCACAAGTGGAAATCAGCTGAATATTACTCTGTAGCTTATGCTGGGTGACCACAGACAGGGCACAGGCAGTGACTGACCTTGTACCTTCTATGAGGCCCCAGTAGATAACTGCAGACCATGCCAGATGGCCTCCCTACCACTTCCACAAGCTATACTATTCAGGGGCAGACTCAGCAGGCACCAAAGCATCACTTAAGCAAGTTTTAATCTTTAGGGTTGGCTGCTGCATAGCAGCCCCTCTATAATTGAAGCCAATCCTCAAAGCCCATTGACCTGGAGGGGAGGTAAGTCCCTTCTAGTGACATGCCAACAACAATCAAGTTCAGCTACAACGCACAACTTACATAGGGGGTGCACTGGGAGTGCCCAGCTTGGGTGACTGGGGAGGCTGTGCTATGGGCCCGTCAGGACACCTGCTACCTCAGGCCATTCTACCACATTTGGGAGACATACCAGCCCTGACTAATACATAGAAACAAGCACAGGGATTCAGCCAAAATGAGACAGAGCAACAGTTCCCAAGGGAAAGAATAGGGGAAAAAGAACTAAATGAAATGAAGACAAGCAAACCACCGATACAGAGTTTAAAGCAATGGTTATAAGGATGGATGCTCAGGGAATTTAGTGAGAACTTCAACAGCATAAAAAAGGATATGAAAACTTTAAGAAATAACCAGTCAGAAATAAAAGATACACTAACAGAAATGACTACATTTCAGGAAATTAATAATACATAAAGCAGATAATTAAATCAGCAATTTTGAATATAAGGAAGCAGAAAACATCCAATCAGAAGAGCAAAAAGAAAAGAATCCCCAAAATGAGGGCAGTGTAAGCATACCAACATCTGTATTATGAGGATGCTGAAAGGAGATGAGAATAAAAATTGAAAACCTACTTGAAAAAAATAATGAATGAAAAACGTCCTTCAATTGGTGAAGAAAACAGACATACAAATTTAGGAAATGCAGAGTCCCGAACAAGATGAACCCAAAGAGCTCACATCAAGGCAAAGCACAATTAAGATGCCAAAAGTTAAAGACAAAGAGAAAATCAAAAGAAGAGCAGTTAGTTAACTACAAGGGAGGTCCTATAAAATTGTCAGGTGGTTTCTTAACAGAAGCTTTGCAGGCCAGGAGGGATGATTGTGAAATATTAAAAGTGATGAAAAGCAAGCATATACAACCAAGATTACTCAACCCAGCAAAGTTATCATTTAGATTAAGAAAAATGTATGAGGAGCTTCCTATAAATGCTAAAGGAGTTGATCACCAGCAAACCAATATGACAGGAAATGTTAAAGAGTCTTCTTTAAGAAAAAAAAAAAAAACCCATGAATAATAAACAGCCATAAAAATATGAAAATCTTACCATTTGTGATAGCATGAGTGGATTTAAATAGTTGTATGCTAAGTGAAATAAGCCAGCCAGAGAAAGAGAAATATAGAATTTCACTTATAGGTAGAATCTGAAGAACAAAACAAATAAACAAATGAAACAGAAACAGATTCATTGATACTGAGAACAGAATGATGGTTTCCAAAAGGATGGGGTGGTTGGGGAACCGGGTAAAAAAGTTAAGGGAATGAGAAGTACAGATTGGTAGTTACAAAATAGTCATGAAGATATAAAATACAGCATTAAAATGTTGTCAAGAATATTGTAATAACTATGTATGGTGACAGTTGGGTACTGGAAATATTAGAGGGAACACTAATATTTGTAAAGTATATGATTGTCTAAGCACTATGTAATATACCTGAAATTAACACAGAATGGTACTGAACATAGTAAAAAAAGTATATAAGTAAATAAATAAATAAATATCTGTCTGAATTGAGTAACATTATTGCCTTAATTTCTATTTTGAAGATCTGATCTTCAAAACAGATATTTATTCTCCTGAAGTTCTAAATATTATTATAATAGTTATGATATGCATGTAAATATATACCATTATTATGAACTTTTGGACATACCTTCTCTGCTTGCTTTCACTATTATCTATTTCATTGTACTTTTAAATAAATTTAAAAATGCTAATTTTATCAGATAAAGAACATAATTACATGTACTTTAATACTTGAGCAAAAAGAATCTAGGTTGATTTACTTAGTGAATGTGTGTCAATGATGCCAAAATTCTAAGCCAAGTTTCTGAGTATAATTCTCTAGAAGCCAGCTGGTTTCACTCTTTTCTAAGGCCACAAATTACACGCCTCAAACTATCTTCCCTTCCTTCCTTCTCTCTAAAAATAAATAAAATGTTTTTTAAATGAAAAATAAATAAACTAAGAGATTGTGAAGAGTTTATAATGGTTCACAATGGTATATAATAGATGTAGTCATTTTTCTTTTGTGTAATACTATGTAAATGTGTCCTGCATAGGCAGTCTGCGATGTCTCTGTCGATCGGTCTGATTTTGCAGCTCCAGCTGTCTCTAAGAATCCAGAAAATTTTCTCCATTTCAGTGATAACACCACATTCTGTCATGACATATGTACGCATGACTCTATCGTTGCCCTCAGAATGGGACTTAGAATATTTCCCAGTTTGTCCCGTCTTTGTTTAAACTTAATATCATACTGCTCCCTACCTACTCTCAACCCCAACCAGCATGCATCCCTATATTTAGTTAACTGGTTTTCAGCCTGTGGAGAGATCTCCTTTTCCACCAGGGATGTAGGGGCTGGATGTAGGTTGCCCTCCCTCAACTGAAACACAGAAGGTATACTTCTTTCCATTATATGGGTTATTATTTCATATATAATTTTATTAAGGAATAAAATATTCACTTGCTTTAAAAACTTAATACTTGAAAAACAAAATCAATACTCTGAGTTCCCTTTGAGGTCTAGATATTGATTAATTAGATCATCTAAGCTGAACGTCTCTTTTCACACATTGTCCAAATTCATTTTTCTGTTTCCTGGGTTCTTTATATTTTTGCTATCTAAATTTCTTGTTTTTATCTGTAAGTAGTCTTATGCACATACAGTAGATCTTTTAACGAGTTACTTTTGGAGGGTATTTCTATAGTTTCTCATTTCTTATTCACTTTTGTTATTGAAACATATTATTTCTCCTTTCTTATTTTCCTTTTCTTTTTTTATTTTTTTTAAGAGAATAGGTCTTTTTTTAAATTTAATTTTTATTGTTGTTGTATTATATCCATCCCCTTTTTACTCCCCTTCCCCATATTTTCCTTTCTTTGGTTTTCAAAAAACTTACATGATCTTTCATCTAAGGGTCATTGATTTTTAAGCAAAGTGAAACATTCTTCAGTTACACATTTTGCTCATTTATCTTATTCTCAATATTTAAGTTACTGATCAAATAGATATTAAAGTTTTACTGTATATTTTGATGAAGTTAAAGATAGTTTTCTACTTGAACCATTTATTTTTCATCATGAACATCCTTTTTATCTATCACTGGATATGAAGCTTGAGGAATTTATTTTTAAAATTCATCACACCATCCATAATTGTACCAATATCATAAAAAACTAATTGAAATTTGATATTAGCTGACAATTTTATTGAAATAGAAAAATTAATGATCTGTTAACAAATTAAGCTGACAGATTTTCTTGATAATAGGAAAATGGGCATAAACACTATAATTAGACTTATTTAACAAGTTAGATATATTGACCTAAAAAGATCCAAATTGCCCTGCTTAGAAGTTATCTAAAGAATTAAGACTAACTGCATATGTCTTACCAGGAAAAAAACCTCAAAATATTCCTTCAAATATTAGAAAAGCAAATTTCAAGGATATGACAATTCTTAATTGAACAAATTATTAAAGCATGATTCACTTTTGCTACAATGCTATGTTCTCAGTATTTTGAAAAATAATGCACTCATTCAAGTAGCACATTTCAGGTAAATAAGGAAAATTGCTTCAGGTATCTGTGACTTAAATAATACTAATAAATGTCACGCAAATTTTATTAGGTATGAATCATGCATATGATATATAGTGTATCTGAAATATATTTAAAATAGCATTAAATCATTGTGGTACTAAAATATTTTCTTGTGGTGTATTTAGAGAATAATGCTTTCATTTTTAAAAAATGTATAGTTCTGCAGTGTATCCATAATGAAATTCATTATAGTCAAGTAGGGAAAGCATGGGCTTGGGTCATATTGAGCAAGACTTTAATACATTTTCCATTACCATCAAGATAGCAGTTCTCAGATGCTTTAGTCCCAGGACTCATCTACACTATTAGAAATAATTAAGTATACCAAAGAGGCTTTTTGAAATGTGACAAATCTATCACTGTTTATTATGCTTGAAATTAAAACTAAATTGTTCTAGAAATAGTTATTAATTCATTAAAAAATAATACACCCATTAGTTTCTGACATAAATAATTTATAATCAGAAATAACTACAGTTTCCAAAACAAAAACAAAGTGAAAGGAATGTATTGTTTTTGCAAATCTTACTTAATAGGAGACACCTTGATTCTTTTATCTGGAATTAATCTATTTCAATACAATGTTGAAGTGTAATTTATGAAGAAAATCTCTCCTGACTTAGGTATGTAGTTAGAAAAAGAAGTATTTTAGTACCTTTTTAGATAATTGTCAATATTCTTCAATGATGCTTACACCAAAAGTTACTATGAAGTAATTTCTTAATTAGTTTCAGTGCAGAATTGAATACCACATCAATGAAATTCTTGTACTTTAATTTTATTATTCTAACTTGCACTTTGAATAAAGCTATACATGCATGAGTTTGTAACATCATGTACTACTATTTCACTAAATTATCAGATCCTTCACATGTTGATTCTTTTCATTATAAAAGTAGCACCACTAATCTTATCAGAAAAGACTTTATGTATTGGGAAGCTATTAAACTGGCAGTGGTTAATAGAAGCTTCCTAAAATTCTAATTTTAGCTCAAAAGCTCAGATTTTGTCATTCATAACAATCACTGTCAGTTGTTTTCTTTACAGTGACAGGCTTATTTTGTTATGTTCAAAAAAATATCTGCCAACTACCAAAGTCTGAGAAATCATAGTTTATCTGTTAGCCATTCTTTCAAGTAAAAATAATAATATGTAGATAAGTGGCCAGTTCAGCTTGCAACCCGAGCAACTGCATGGATGCTTTTCTTTGTGGCAACAATTATACCTTGATGTGAGAAAGAGGGAGTAATGTGAATATCCCATTATGTCACACAGAATTTTAAAAATTGTAATGTAATAAAATACTGACTGTTTAATTAAAGTATGCTTTAATGCCTGCATTTTTTTTTTTTTCTGTGTGCCCCGTGGTGAAGAATACAATGACTGTTAGTATAGGTTGGTACCACTGTCTTGATTTGTGATGAGGTAGAAGCACTGATACCCGCCATTGCTTTTGTATAAGAATTCAAGTGTCAACACAGAGGAAAAGGGAAATAATGTATTAGTACTTTTATGAAAATTATTTTGACCTCATAGTGTCCCTGAAACATCATTTTGGGGAGCTTCAAGGGTCTGTGGAACATATGTTAAGGACTGCTGTAGCAGGGCTTACTTATAACCTCACTGAGATCATTTCCTCCCAAGTGAATGAGCATAATGTATATTGTATACTGCAGATTGCTTTGACATTTAAATCTGGTGATGCGATATTTCAAAATATGTACATTTCTGTTTCCTTTTTCCCCTAATAATAATTTCTGTTAAGGCATAGTCGCTCTAAAGTAACATTAGTTACTCTTACTTTTGGAAAAACTAACCAATTGCAAAATGTATCTTTGAATTTCTTAGACATAAAAAATATTGGATACTCATTGGAAAATTAACTGATATATTTTCGCACTTTTAAAGAATGTTAAGGAGTGTATTTGAAGTGTCAAGTTAACTTTATATGTGATACTTTTTAGGTATTAATGCATTTGATTTACCTTAGGTATATGGGATGGTATAGTAATGTGTAATTCTATCTATTTTTTTTACCTCTTTTATATTTTATATTTAAAAATAACATCTTCTCCTTGCTCCCTCACACACATTTGGCACACTTTTTCCTGCATTTGTTGACAAAATACACCAGAAACATATTTCCTGATAGTCAGACAAGCAAAGTCATGTTTTTAAGAGGCTACTCCCCTCATTTACTTCAGGTAGTTAAAATTGTAATGAATACAGAGAGGATGAATAATTGAGACTATACATGCAATTAATATACTCCATTATTTTGCCTTGTCCCTGCAAATGACCAGCTGAGGTAGGACAAGAAGATAGGCTCGTTCATTCAGGCAACGACTTTCTTCCCAGCTCCTTGACAGGTTTTAGTGTCCTTTCTAACTTAGTATAATCAGAGGCTTTTCTGGTGTTAAATGTCTGAATTTACTTTGTAGTTAGAACTATTGTAAGGACAGTGGAAAGTAGATTTAGATGGTGGTACCAACTTGCATTTGCCTCTGTGCAGCTGCAGGGATCGCAGGCTGCTTTATGCCTTGCTGTATTGAGCTCATAGTCTGCTAAACACATTTCATTGTCTTTATCTTATTGCTTCTGATTACTTTGTCCAAATTCTCATCGGTAAGCAGTAGACAGTATCATCTATTGTTATTATTAGGTGATATGAGGAAAATAGGCCCAATCCATTTATGTTGTTATGTTTACAATTTATTGTGCATTTTCCATTTACTGAGACAGTATATGAATTTAGAATACAAATACTATTGTTTATTGCTATTTTGTTGCTTATCAGTCAATTACCATTTTAGGATGCATGACTCTGGCAGTTGAAACATTAAATAAAAATAATGTCATTTCCTTATGGTTTACGGATGTTCCTCAATACTTGTACTTTAGTAGAGTGAAGAGATAACTTTTCTTATTTACTGGTAAGAAATTGATCTTCTAGTTACATCTGCTCCTCAAAACATGACAAATGATCCTGATGGTGGTTGGACATTATAATGTAAATATTTAGTCTTCCAGTCTCCTAACAATAACTATCACTATATATATATACATATACATACACACACACACACACACACACACACACAGACACACATATATATCGGCAAAATCCTTACTGTAATGCAAAATTATATATATTATTTTCTAATGCTACATGATTTTGTCTTGAAAAATTATTGATTTTACGGATCTAACAGGAAATTGACATGAAACTCAGAAAGACAAATAATTACTAGAGTGATTTCAATACTGTATTTTCACTGTGTGTTTAAAAGGCTCAAGTAAGGAAGCTGTGGCAGTGTGTACGCGTGTGTGTGTGTGTGTGTGTGTGTGTGTGTATGTGTGTGTGTGGTGGGTTTGTTTTGTAATTGATCAAAGTTACTGGATGTTTTGGTACGTAGGTTACTGGGTTTCCTCATCAGCCTCATACACACTCTTTATCTCTTCTTCTATCCCAATTCATTCTTTTGTGTTTAAAATTCATTGAAAAACCATTCTGATATTATTATACCATTTTTTTTCGCATTGCCTTGCACATTATCCTCCCAGTTACCTTCAACATAAATCCAAAGAAGCTAGTATAAAGGAACCATGGACATGGGCAACAGGTGGGATTGACTTTGGGGGGAATGGGTAGGTGGGGAGGTGGACAGAAGAGAGCAAAAAGGGGATGGATGTAATACAACAACAATAAAATTAAAAAAAGAAAAAAAGATAAATCCAGTCCCTGAAATGATGCAGCCCCACACCTACTCTGCAAAGCTCATCCAGTATGAGTCCCAAACAAAAACCTTCAGCTCTAGTATGCAATTTATTGCAGTTGGATTTCTAAGTTCTTTACAAATCATGTTGTGATTTATCCCCTAAAATCTATTTGTAGAAAATTAAAGGCTAAAAACAAATCATAAACCCCCAAAATAAAAAAATTAGATATCCATAATTCTGTCATTCAGCTATAACCAGTTAGTAATTGGTATTATTTCTTTTGTGATATATATTTTAAAAGATTTTATTGATTATTTTTAGAGAGAAGGGAAGGGAGGGAGGAAGAATGGGAGAGAAACATCAATGTCTGGTTGCCTTTCACCTGCCTCCAGCTATAGACCTGTCTGGAGACCAGGCTTGCAATCTGCAACCTGGTTATGTGCCCTGACTGGGGAATTGAACCTGCGACTTTTGAGTTTACAGACCAGCGCCAATCCACTGAGCCACCAGCCAGGTCTTTTGTGACATTTTCATTTCTTCCCTTTTCATTGTATTTTCCTTAAATTTTTACCGTAAAAAATTTAAACATCTTGAAAAGTTGGAAGAATTTTATAGTGAGCATATATATTACCTGGATTCTACCATTAATATTTTACTCCATTTGCTTCATCACATATTTAAAACCTGTCTCTCTGGTATCCATCCATTCATCAATTTATTATTTTCATTTAATTTTATTTTATTGTTATATTACATTCATCCCATTTTCCCCCTCTGCCCTCCCCTTCCCCACCCTATCAATTTATTTTTTATGCATTTCAAACTAAATTGCAGAATTATAACACATAATTGCAGAGCAGTTGTGGGTTAGTTAGGAGTTTTAGGTGAAATGAGGAGGCCCGTTAAAGAAGGGATGCATATAATCAACATTATAGGCTTTTCTGAACTGTACTGATGTTTTTCTAAATACAGTTAAGGTGTTGGGCTACATGATCTAATTTTCAGTTTGAAAATCAGTCCCTGTAGGACATATCTGGGGCTCAGAGTTTTCAGAACCTAGGCATTTTCTCTGAGTCAGTGTGGATCCTAGAGAAATAAACAGAAGCCTCTGTCTGCACTGACCCACCTGCCCTTAGGTGATGACAACAGAAGTGACAGCAAGAGCAAGGTGATTACAGTGCTCTTCCTGCAAAACACAGAACAATTTCAAGGCGGTTTTTTTGCCTGTTTGTTTTATTGCTTGCTTTTTAATTTTATTTTTCAAGTCAACAGTACAAAATATCTGTTATTCCTTCACCTCTTCATTTCAAGCAAGTGCCCTGAACCTGGAGGGCATGGATTAGCTTCTAGATAGCCATGAATCCCCTGCAATTTTATGACAAAAAAATATGTGTATGGGAGAGAAGCTGTATGGTTTTTACCAGTTCCTAGAGGGTATCTAACCCCCAAAACTGGGAGAACCACTTTCTTACATCCATAACCACATCAAAGGCACAATTAATGATACAGAGAGGATCAATTAAGTAGAGCCAGTGTTTAGAGGTACATTATGGTCTCCTTGACATTTTTCTGGGAGCAAAAATTGGAGGCAGATAATAGTAAGGAATTTTAATAAGATCTGTACATTTGATTATTTCTGAGGTACAGTCTTTAATATGAAAGCTAGAAAATGTTTCACCTCCAGAGTCTCTATGAGTGCCAGTTGGATAGAAAGTACTTTCACTGATAATACTATTTCAATGGGACCCTTTTACTCCTTCGACCAGCTAGTATATGTTAGGGATTTGGGGATTAGAATGTTGTCCAGTCACCACTCAAATTTGAGACACCATTTCATTCCTTTCTTTGATTGTCTGGTAATGAATGTAAACCTACATTTGTTTTCACAGCTTCCTTTCCTATCAAAATTATTCTGAGGCTGCATTCCAGAGCAGAGAAACCAAATGAAGACAAGGTTTTGATGATCAACAAAGTAGACACAGATGGCGTAGGATATAGCGGTAGTTTTCAAAAGCAATTTATACAATTCAATTTTTTTTTTACTGTTTCTAATGTCATGTTTACCTGAACTAATTTTCACTATTATGATTCATTCTCTGTAAATATACTCTTATTTTATTTATAAATGCTCAAAAATAGATCGCATAAAAAGACTACAAAGGCACTTCTGATTCACTAAAAGGAAGTAATTTGTTACAAATTGGGAGATTGAGTCTAAAGAGATAAATGGTTTGTAAAACATTGCGAAGCGCTTTTTAAGAAAGAATTTTTCTTGCAGAGAAAAATTGGCTGCCTTATGTAAATTTAAGATGTTTATTAAACAGAAAGCTATTTTGCTGAGGAAGTTGAGGTGTAAGTAAAGATTTAGAGGTCGTATTTGGTGGGGATTTACAAAGTTTTGACTATTTAAAAGCTTTCGCAGACTAGTACATCTTTCTACTAACTAGATAGGGAGGAAGCCAAACAGTTAATAAACTTAAGATCTTGTTATCTTATTTATAAGTCCTTTATTCATTCTTCTGCATCTCAACACTATTTCATGCATATTCATATTTACCTGTTTCAGTACAGAGATCACGACATAAAAACTACAAGGCACTACATAATTATGCTTGTTTTAATATATGCATTTAAGGGAAGGGTGGTAGAAGTGGGTGTCGGACGGGTAAATGGTGATAGAAGAAGACCTGAGCTGGGATGATACTGTTGTGTACAGATACTGTACTACAGAATTGTACACCTGAAATCTATATAATTGTATTAACTAACACCCCAATAAATTCAATAAAAAATTTTAAAAATAACTACTGTGGAATATATGCAGTAACATTTATGTCATCATTTGTTATTGAACTTAGCATGCCTGTGTAGTACAAATGCTATCTTAATGATTTCTAACATTCAAATATTTAAAGTTTCCTTTTATAATTATGTAACATTAAAAGTAGAAGCAGCTACAGACATTATCATTAGTAAATAATGAATATATATGTTTCTCTGTAAAGCCTGTTGATTGATTATGATTCCAGGTTTTTGTTGTTGTTGTTTTCTATTAATAACTTGGAAGAAGGGTATTTAGGGTCCACTCAACATTACATATTTGTGGACTTAGTCCCTGTTGAACATTTTGGTTAGGAAAGTATTGACTTATTTTGAGTCATTGGAGGAAATCAAAACAGAGAAATCTATGTATCATGGTTTATATTATACAAAATGGTACCTATGGGGATAAAAACCTTAGATTTATATTTTAAAAAATTATTTTGAGTTCACAGAATACTTATCTTAATAGGAAGTTATGAATATCTCTGATCAGATTATTGTAAATTATTTTGAATAATAGCAAACATTTAAAACTTTTTAAACTATGCTTATTTTATTTTTAAATTTTTATTGAATTTACTGGGGTGACATTGAGCAATAAAGTTATATAGGTTTTAGGTGTACACTATACATCATGTGTATATTGCATTGTGTGCTCACCACCTAAAGTCAAGTCTCCTTCCATAACCATTTATCCTCCGTTTTACCCTCTTCTGTCTCTACTCACCCACCTTTCCCTCTGGTAATCACCATACTATTGTCTATACCTATAAGGTTTTTTCTCTTAATCCCTTCACTTTTTTCACCAAGCCCCTAAACCCCTCACCTAATAGCTCTCAGTTTTTTTCTGTATCTATGAGTATGATTATTTTATTTGTTTTTTTATTTTGTTCATTAGATTTCACATATAAGTGAAATCCTATTGTGTTTGTCTTTTTCTGACTGGCTTATTTTACTTAGTATAATGTTCTCCAGGTCCATCCAGACTGTCACAAAAGATAAAATTTTTTTAAGGCCAAGTAGTATTCCATTGTTGTAAATGTAACACAGATTTTTTATCCACTCATCTGCTGATGGGCGTGTGAGCTGCTTTCAAATCTTGTCTATTATAAATAACGCTACATTGAACAGAGGAGTGCATATATCAATGATTTAAGTTGCTTCAGATAGATGCCCAAAAGTGGAATCACTGAGTCATAATGCTGTTCCATTTTTAATTTTTGAGGACACTCCACACAGTGGCTGTACCAGTTTACATTCCCCCCAACAGTACACCAGGGTTCTCTTTTCCCTGCATCCTCACCAACACTTATTTGTAGATTTATTGACAATAGTAGCCCTTATGAGAGGTGTGAGATGGTATCTCATTATGGTTTTAATTTGCATTTCTATTATTATTATTCACATTAAGCACCTTTTCATATCTATTTTCCATCTACATGTTCTCCTCTTTGGAAAACTGTTCATGTTCTTTGCCCATTTTTGAGTTGGTTTGCCTTTGTGTGTGTATGTGTGGTGTATGTGTGTGTGTGCATGCATGTGTTGAGTTGTGTAAATTCTTTTGTGTGTGTGTGAAAAAGGAAAGGCATTCTGTTTATTTAAAGGTTATAAAAATTTAGATTAAAGGTTCCATTAAGCCCCACTCCCCTTAAAACACAGAAAATACATAGTCCTGCCAGATCAGGCCAGTTTTAGAATAGATAAACAAGAGGTACCATCTTTTATAAAATATAAAAAAAAACAGAAGTTCACAGCTTAGTATTTTCCAGTCATAATGCAAAGTTCCTGGCAGCTTCTGTACTGGACTGGGAGAGGTCTTGTGTACTTCCTCACTCTTACACCGAATGTATTTCCCGACCCCTGCACAAACTGCACGTGCCTTCCTCCTCTCTCCCAAAATGCTTGGGCCCTCTCCTGCTTCTCAAATGGAGTGTCAGTATGTGTGTCCACGAGAGGAGAGAGCAAGAGACAGACAGACAGACAGAATAAGTTCTTTGTAAATTTTGGGTATTAACCACTTACTCGGATGTATCAATAGTGAGTATGTTCTCTCATTCAGTGGGTTGTCTTTCCATTTTGTTGATACTTTCACTTGCTCTGCAAAGTTTTTTGGTTTGATGTGGTCCAAAGTGTTTATTTTCTCTTTTGTTTCTTTTTTCCAAGTAGACGCATCAGGAAAAGTATTGCCACAAGAAATGTCTGAAATTTTACTACCTCTGTTTTCTTCTGGGATTTTTATGGTTTTAAGTCTTTCAAGTTTTTAAAGTTTTATCCATTTTGAATTTATTCTTGGGCATGGTGTAAGACAATGGTCTAATTTCATTTTTTTTAATGTATCTGTCCAATTTTTCCAGCACCATTTATTGAATAGGCTATCTTTAGCCCAGTGTATGTTCTTGCCTATTTTGTCAAATATTAATTGACCAAAAAGGCCTGCATCATTTTAGGGGTTTCTATTCTGTTCCATTGACCTGTAGTCTGTTTTAATGCCAGTACCTTGCAGTTTTGATTAATATGGCTTTGTAGTGTAGTATAATATCAGGTAGTGTGATTCTTTCAACTTCCGTTCTTCTTTCTCAAGATTGCTGAGGTTATTTGGGATCTTTATGATTCCATGTAAATTTTTAGAATATCTGTTATAGTTCTGTGAAATATGGCATTGGTATCTTGATAGGGATTGTTTGAATCTATAGATTGCTTTGGGTAGCATGGATATTTAATGATGTTACTTCTTCCTATTCTTAAACACAATATAACGTCCACTTATTTGTATCTGAGTGTGGGTCTTTTAAATCCTTGGTTACATTTATTTCTACATATTTTTACCAAATTGTAAATAAGATTGTTTTCTTAGTTTCCTTTTCTGATAGTTTATTATCAGTATAAAAAAATATAACTGATTTCTGAATATTTATTTTGTGTCCTGCTATTTTCTGAATTTATTTATCAGTTCTAATAGTGTTTTTGTGGAATCTTTAGGGTTCTCTGTATAGAGTATCATGTCATCTGCAAATAATGACAATTCTATTTCTTTGTTTTCAATTTGAATGCCTTTTATTTCTTCCTCTTGTTTTACTGCTATGGTTAGGTATTGTAGTATTATGTTGAATGAGAGTGGTGAAAACAGACATCACTGTATTGTTTCTAACCTTAAGGAAACATAACTCAAACTCTTTGTTAGTTTTCCCCAGATAGGTCATTTTGATATAGATCAGAATCCTTAGCTTGGTAAGAATAGTGCATTCTTATATAAAACATCTACATAGAAATTAAATTATAGTCAGAAAACCATTAAGTCAATGCATGTTCGGATGAAGAACAGTCCTGTAACTCAGATACTTACTGACATCAGATAAAGATAATTTGCAGCCTCAATCTAGAATTCTCCCTAGATAGATAGCTCTGCTAGATACAAGCTCTGTGAGAGAGTTGGCATATAGAACATAGTAAGCATTCAAAATAGCAGAGAATGTATGCATGAAACTGTAATATTCTGAGTCTGTTGGCAAAGATGCCTTCTCTCTTACACTTTGAACGGGCTATACCAATGTATGTTCTTGAACTTCTTTTAATACTAACCCAAATCAATCTGATTGATCTTTTATCAGACAGATGAACAACTTGTTTGATTTTGCCCTTAAGAATCAACCTACGCTTTGGAGAAATTTGCTTAACCCCAAATCTGTTATATTGCCTGACAGATTTGTAGTTTGACAGATTTGTAATTTAACTTCACAAATTCTTGGAACTAAATTTGTTTTTTCTTATTCTTAACATTTAGCCCAGTGGTTTGGAAACTGGCTGAATTCAAACTTCCTTCTTGTGAGTAATATGATCTTAAACAAACTACTTCACCTCTTTGAGCTTCATTTTAGTCATCTATAAAATACAATCAACATAGTTATGATACATATTAAAAAGTACAACATGTATAGAGGTACAGAGTATCTAACATATGGTAAAGACTTATAAACCACACCTATATCATTATAGATATTATCTAATATTATTACAAATAACTAATACTGACATAGTTACAAAACTCTGCACATATAATATCATCTTAGTTTGTATTTCTTTTCATTAAGGGGAAGCCTATGAACTGGTTGTACCCTGGGGAAAAGTACAGAGATTAATACCATAAAAAGAGTAAGGCGAATATTTTTTCAGATCTAAAATAAGATCAGAGATATATAGGCAACCGATACTGGTATCTTTAACTCACACTATAGTGGCACCAGTGAAAGAGATTTTGATAAATCTATCTCAGCTATGTGGATAGAATTTCACCTAGTTAGGAGGAACCATGATGTCTTATTTTTACTGTTAGTTTTACTTCTAGTTTGGTGGATACTAAAAAATAAAATAATACTTCTAAATAAAATTATGAATATACCATGGCAAATTTTAGAAAATGGGGGGACAGAGGAGAGCAAAAAAGGGATGGATGTAATACAACAACAATAAAATTTTAAAAAATAAATAAAATTTTTAAAAAAAGAAAAAAGAAAAGCTGTTTATATAATATTCCATAATCTTAAAAATCATTTTCATCTGTCCAAGCTTTACTTTGTATTTAATATTTAAATTGTTTAATTTATTAACCACTGGTGTCATAACCTGCCAAAAATTGAACATCCTCCATGCAGCTTCAAGTGGTCTAAAATTTCACAAGTTTAAGAGTAGAGCACAAAAGCCAAGTAAGATCTCATCTAATTGTAACTTTACTCAACTGTTACCTTCTTAGGCTTTTCTTAACTACACTGACTAAAAATAGTACCACCTCATTACTGTCAAAATTCCTGCCAACAGCTATACCACTTTGTTTTATTCTTATTTTTCCAACCTGGTATTATATTTTATGCTTTTTCCCTCTCAGTCACTAGAAAATAAGCTCTTTGTGAGCAGGGACTTTGCTGTGTTGTCAGATGCATTGCCAAAGTATAGAGTAGTGGCTGGTCCATGTTAAGCTTCAGTAAATATATATGGAATAAACAAATGAGTAAACTCAGAGATAAGAGATATGTAGAATCTATTTAAGACAGATAAATCCACTGAGTATCACTGTTTGGCACCAAGCATGATTTGATATGCTTTCAAGTTTCCACTCTAAAACATTTGACCAAGTATTTGCATTCATGTTTAAAGTCAAAAGCAAAACCCCACAGTATCATCTATATTATGGCTTCCATATTTTCAATATATACTTTAATTACATCTTAACATAAGAAGCCAGTTTACTCTTTCTTATAGATTGTGATTTGTATAGCTCTATTTATGAAAATTATTTATTAATAAAGAAGACATGATTACCCCAAAAGATTTTATAGTCACAGCAAGCTGAAATGAATAGGACCATATTACATTTTGTGGTATCTCTATGGGCACTTAAAGGATAGTAAAGTCTGCTTTCAAGTGTTATAAATTTGCATATGCTGCAGATCAAGTGTTGTATGTTTAGGTAATTGTTGCAGTGAGAGAAACAGCACCAGCCCCATCACAGATCTTGTGACAATGACACATGGCATTCACCCACCCCTTTTCCACGCATATGCATAAATGCACAGGATCAAGTAACTTCTATCTCTATATAAACTACAAAATGCATTCCATCTTCCTATATTTCCTCCTATTGCATTCTCTCCCCTATTCACACTGGCTTGTTAAACTGTTATTTCTGCCAGATTAGTCAAAACATTAGTTCATTTGAGCCAAGAGAAGTCAATGTCAGGCTGAAAAGAAAAAGGTGCTGATACATGGGTACAGTAGCACATGCTGACACAAAAAATACTGATAATGTTTTACGGATTATACTAAAAAGAACACTTCATTTGTTTAAGATAAAGGAATTATTTTAAAGTTAACATATACACTTCCAAAAAATTCACTTTAAAAAAATTGGAATTTTTGAAAAGATGCCTAAAAAGATGTTCTTCTCATCAACTATTCTTAGTATATACTATGTAGATCTTTACACTTTATTCAACTCATAATTTATAGCAATGTTATACAACTGTAAGTTAGTTAAACTATATTTAGGGTGAACTAATGTATTATAATGAATCATTTTAAGAACTGCCTTCTAGGTTGCTTTAACAATTGAGAGAAACATTTTCCTTTTTATTGCTTAATGTAGAAACCACTGTTATACTTTAAAATTTTACTTTGGTGATGGCAGTTACCAATAATCATTCTGTTCCTACCCTACTCTTTTTTTTGTTTTTTTCTAATTTTAAGCTAAGTAAAATGATACAGTTGTTATACTAATTTGGCTTATTTTTTATTGTATCTTATTTTTATTTGAATTGTTTTGTCAAATATAGGTGTTAGAAGAAAGATTTAGGAATCTGAAAATGAGATAGATTACTGTTGAATCATTCCTGATGTCATTTGCCCAATTGATTAGTTGTATCTTGTTAAGATGACCTATTTGAAACGTAAAGTGACTGATTTGTACACTGAAGAAGTAGTTAGCGGCAAATTATCATAATTATTCCAAGAATCAACCAATATGAACCAAAAATTAAGTTAGATAATAGGAGACTATATTGTTTTTCTACCTGACACAAAGGTGAAGATTATAAGTCACATCCCTATTCAAATTATTTTCTACCTGTAAAATTAACTTGAATCGAACATTACTGTTTTTGAACACCTACATTAAAAGGCTGGGATATAAACATGTAAAGACTGATGGAGTCCTATGTAAGGTGGGCTTGGAGTTTAACAGGCTCTCGGGTAAGGACCACAGCTAATCCAGGGGCTGTATCATAAGCCTCCCCAAGAAGACAGTGCCTTGTTTAATCTTGTATCTCCAACACTTAGCATAGTGTTTGGCACATAGTGAACAATAGTCAGTTGTTGAATGAATAAGTGCCATAAAAGACACTTTTTTTTTTTTAAGTAGCAATAAGAGGTCAAGAAAGGGAACAATATATAATCCTAATATGTTTAGAAGTTAAAGTCAGAATGGTTTTAAAGTAATTGTTAGTGCTCAATAATCTATACCTAAGCACACGCCATTTTTAGGTCTATTAATTCATGTTTGGATTCACATATAGATTAATTTAGTAACTTGAGGGCTAAAAGCCATAAGAATTTACAGTCTGAAAAACTGGTAAATCATTAGCTAGCTATGCCATACTTTTCAGGAAATTTAGTCAGCCTTCCTTTATAAAAGATATTTCATTTGTAAAGCAAAAACTACATTTTCATGAAAAAATGTAAGAAAATATTTTGCAATCCTTCTTTGCCCACATATAGGTGTCCTGCTTGCCATTTTTTATTCTTAAATTCTCTGATATTTGTTCTTTAATGTTTCAAGAAACCTAGTTGAATTTGAAAAGCAAGAAATCATTTGGTATCTAGATCACTTCTCCCCAACTGGCTCAAGGTTCCCTGGCGTCACTCTCTCACTGATTCTTGTGAAATCCTCCTGAAGCAAGATGGATGGCATAAGTGGCAAATGCTAGGATGACATTTTACACCAGTGTATAAGTTGGAAGTCAAAAGTTAAATGACCTCCTCTGGGCCACCTAGGAGCATGATGGGTATATCATAGGGGAAATGTCGAAGTGCTGAAATTGCTTTACATAACATGTTATGTGCTAGGAAAGCATTTCAGAGCAGTCACCTGGCATCTCCAAGAGGCTTACCTGACCAGGCCAGCTTTCCTCTCACTCCTCCCAAACTGGAGCAACAGAATCCAGAATCAGACAGAAAGACTTAAAAACTAATTGTGGGGCCCCCATACTTTCATACATTTCAGGTTCTTGAGTTCTGTAAACTCCTCCATCAATTTCCTGCCCCTTCTTGTTTCTAATATTCCTGGGCACTGTGTTTGAAATTTGTCTCTCTTGGCTGTCCTTCCATCTCCAGTTAGGAGACTGTGACAGGTCATCGTTACCCTATTGCTCTTTCATCTGACCCACACCAAATACCCATCCTTCAGTAAAAACCCATTGCTTTTTTCAGTCTTCAGTTTGTGCAGAATAGGAATATGGCAGCGATGCCTCTTATTTAAACCTACAACCAGTGACCAAGAAGATAAGTGATTTCTCTGGACAATGTAATGAGTTTACACCCTCTTCCCCTGACCCAGACCATGCTTTGATACTTCCCCCTAATTGTCCTTCTAATTATATCATTACTCAGCTATTCTCCATCTCTGTCTCTTCTTTCACTAGGCAAAGCAAAGATACTCCTCAGTTGTCTGTCTTTACCTTGTTCTTCTTTGCTTTCCTTAGCCACTTTATCTTCTCCCACAGCTTTAACTCCATTTTACCCATCTTTCTCCTCATGCTTTGTTTTTTTTAATCATTTAATTTTAATAAAAGTTGTACATATTTAAGGTGCACAACATATTAATTCCATACACATATGTACGAGATCTGTCCAGAAGGTATCCAGCCATGTGATGTGAAAAAGAGACACTTATTGAAGATACAAGAAACATTTTACATACACAGGACAATGACTTCAAAGTAGGCACCTTGGAACCTCACACAGTCCCCCCAATCACCATTAGCTGCCCTCATGTTTTCCTGAATCTCATTGATGGGCTGAAATATCTTCCCTTTCAAAGGTTATTTTAATTTTGGGAAAAGCCAGAAGTCTGAAGGTGCCAAATCTGGGCTATATGGGGGCTGAGTCACATGGGTGATTTGATGCTTTGGCAAAAACGTCTTCATGAGCAGGCAGATTGTTGTGATGGAGCTGCTAATCACCAGTTGCTTGTAGCTGTGGCCTTCTGAATAGTTTCCATGGAGGAATGTTCACGCTTAAAGCAAAATTTGATGCAGAATTGTGGCTCTACTTGCTCAGTCATTTTGAATTCAACAGCCACACGGTACCCATGCTCATTCTACAGGTGTTACCACTCCCAATGACTAGTACCTCCAAGTCATCATTGATCATTCATGTGCATTCCAGTCCACTCTCCCTGGCTTCCAGGTTACATCAATGTACAAACCATTCTTGTTACATTAAACAGTGGCTGGATTTTTTTCTATACAGACCTTGTATATATAATGAAATGATTATTACTACTGTTTGAATTAAGCTGTAAGGAAAACTTGCTCAGAAATCTAGGCACTTTCTATCACTAATGAGCAAGAATCAGTTCTTCTTGGTTTGATACTCCTGACCCAAATCAATTTCCCCCTGACATACAGCCAGCTCTCACATTATTCTCACATTCTTAGTGTCAGCAAGTTTAGGCCACTATTTCCTAACTCGCTCTGCATCTTCTTGTTAAGCCTTTACTCATTCTCCTTCTCCATCTTGTGTCCTTCGTTCCATTTCCACATGCCCAAATTTTATCCATTTTTCTAGAAATATCTCAAATACTAATCCTTTATGTTATTACAACTGTTTCTCCTACCTTGAAGCAGTCCTTCATCAACATTTGTATAGTCAGAAGCCTACTTGTGTCAGAATCACCTTTGGTTCTCATTAAGTACGTAAATAGGCAGGCTTTAGCCTAGGCTTACTATATCTAATTTACTAAAATTCAAGGCAAGATATCTACATTCTTAACAAACTTCCTTACATAAATCCCATGCATATTGAGTTTTTAAACTACAACTGTATGTTCTGAATTCACAAGGTACACTTAATGTTTCTTTTCTTTACATATATTGTTAATTTTCATCATCATTTGTCATGTGAGCCTTCTCTGGGTAAGTTTATAACTTTAACATCAAAATAAATGCTTTTACATCACAAATGTTCTTTCAGTTTATTAAGTCTTCAATATGGGAATGCATTTTATTAGCTAGTACTCAATGAGGATTAGAATTTGTGTCTAATTCATAAACACATGTATTGACAAATAAAAATAACTTCATTTTTCAAAACCATGGAGAAATGTAAGGTAGGTTAAAATAATATTAAGAACTCATTTAAAAGATCAATTATGCACTTCTAAGTGTTACTGCTTCCTGGATCACGGTAGTGCTTAATGGAAACCTGCTAGTCTAGAAGCTTGGACTTTATTTTAAAATTTCCCTTTGCTATGACACTAGTGCTCTTTGGGAATTCTTTCCATTGATTCTGAGTCTTTCTTTCCTTCCACTTAATATAATATGGCTCAACTAGATAAGTCAACTATAAGTAATTCTATGATATTATTCTATGCTATGCAGGTTAAGCAGATCTACAATTTCTGATTTCAGACTATCCCTGGCTAGTCCTATTAAATTAAAATCCTTGCTTTCCACTTCCCTGAGGAATTCTCAAATAAAGGATTTCAAAACTCTTACACAAATTGTCTAAGAAAAATATGTTGACATGATTTTATATGTATGGTAACTAAAATCATTTAACAGAGGCTGTTTTAAGTATGCGTTAAATTTGGACCATGTTGTATTGCTTATATTAGTCACCAGTAAACTAAATCAACATTGAGACTGATGTGTTGCCATTGTGATCGTGTTTTGTGCCTGCAAATTGAGCCAGAATTCTGGACTTTAATGATGCTGAGATCTAAGAAATGCTTATAGTCTTAGTTTAACAACACCAGTGAGAATGAAAATAGTCTTTGACACAGGTACTGTATGGTGTACTACTTGAACAAGGAAAGATCACTTTAAACATATTCTCAAAAATTGTAAAATCATTTTTGTCTTTATATATTAGGTCCACCTTATTTTAAAATACATTTTGCATTTGGAACTATGACAAACAATGGGTTAAAAGCATTGGGCTATCCCCTCCTGATATTGTCATTACTAGACATATGAAAATTATTATTTCAATCTATCATATATTTTTCTCTTGTTTGGAATAAAAATAAATATTATATACATCTGTCCAAATATCTGTTTATGAGTTACACTTGGAAATTCTAATAACCATAGGGTGCAAGCTAGAAAACTAGTTTAAGACAAGTCTAATACTTTAATCTTAATAAAATCAATTCCTTAGTAAAGGTATCATCTTACTCACTTCCTTAGAGCAACTTCTTCACAAATTTCATTGCAGATTTCTCATAATTTAGGAAGTTGGAAAATGTGGAATGAATGAAAGACTGAATGTATTTCATTTCAAGATTTCAAAATGTTCATTTCAAATCCTACATCTAGCTGGGACTTATTCCTGTGATAAGGGGATATTTATCTTTCTTTTTTTCTAAAAATTAAAGTACCAGCTATCTCAAATATGTTACAACTATGCTCTTAAGGTAACTGAAGGTAAAAGCATACTAGTAATTTGTTTTAAAATGATCTACAAATATCATTAGGATTATTTTATATTAATTCTATGGTAACTTAGTCGCTGTCTGATAGCCAGCTAGATCTTGAGGGACATTATTTCTGTCAAAGATGGGTACACAATTTTGTGCATCACTGCACTGGTGACCTGAAAGCGATTACACAAAATCTCATTTTATTATCAGAGAGGACTCAGCAATGGGGAGAGTTTGGAACAGTGGGGACAGAATTAAAATGTAAATAGAATATGTAGATTTTATATTTTCTGTTTTGGTTAATGTAATATTGGTTTAAACAATAATATAATTACTTAATAGGAGGAAATGTTAAATGTTAGCTTTTTAAGTAATAGGTCCAACACCTTATTCCAAAGAATTTTTGTTAAAATTCTAATAGAAAAATAGGCACCGCATTTGCACTTCAGGTTTTCAGCCAGCAAACATACTTTACATACTGTTGTGCATTAAATCACAGTTCTCCCAGAGGGAGCAGCTTAATGATCTAATCATCACATTTGCTATTTTTCTGTTCTTTCTAGAATCTCAGGTCAGGTCCAAGGGTTTCTATTTGATCTTCCTTACCTTTGAGAAATAAAAGTTGATTGGGTTTCTGATGAAGCAACAGATGATATTTTTTAGCTTATTCTTCAGAAATTTAACTCTGTGGACTTTGAATAAAATGGCTCGTAGTATCCCAAGGGCATAGGTGATTCAGAAAGATCTTTTTCTCTGGACAGTACACATTTGGGGCTGCTCTGTATCTCATGTCCTATTAAGCAAACTGGAGCATTTCCCATGGTCTTCATTATTTAAAAGGAAGAGATTTTTCTTATGTATCATGGATACATATTTAAATAACTTATACAAATAGTGGTTTAAAGGACTGCTTCTAGAATTGGATGGCCCAGACATAAATCCCAGATTCAACACTTACTAGCTGTGTCCAGGAGTAAGTTAATTATCCTTTCTGTACCTCATACATAAAATGAAGATAATAATAGTTCCAACATCATAGGTTCTTTATGGGGATTAAATGAGCTAACAGACATAGAGTGTCTATGACTGGCACACAGGAAGTACCCAATCAATGTTAGCTATTTATTACCGTTTATAATTTAATAAGAAAAATAAAGTCATCAGCTGTCACTACTGTGTTTCTCCAAATGTGGCCTATCACTATCTCACTAATGGAGGCATAACTTAGTTATGACATTATATACAGTTAATTAGATACATTTTGACATATTTACATAAGAACTTACCTCCATTTTAAGTGATCCTATCTAACCACAGTACTAGGATGACATACAATTCTTTTTTTTTTTTTTTTTTACCATTTAACATACAATTCTTGAAGATGTGGAAATGAAACCACTCAACATATTTTGTAAGGGTTATGAATTATAAGTTATTAATACATAGCTCAATAGGTTTAACTAAATGTATATAAAAATTGAAATTATAACTGATGTTATATAAAGTGAGAGTATAGAGGATTATTAAACTGGAGTTTCTGATTACTTTTGTTTAACTTTTTATTTATTTTGAGGCAATAGTCACAAATATCTACTACCTAGAAAAGATAGTCCAAATTAAATTCTGTTCATAAGAGGTGTTTTTGAAGAATAAATCCCCTATAATGGAACTATTGGTAGTACTCTAGGCAGGCTTCCTAGGTCAAACATCTGCTTTGGTAAGGCAAATTTAATGCATAGGAAGAGCTACTATTAGTTGTAACCTTGTAAGCCCTTGTATAACCTTTGTCTTTAAATGTACAAAAATGTAAATAAATAATGTTGCACACTAGTTAATTTCTTCATACAAGATTCCATGTGAACTGCAATACACTGTAATAATTCTATTTAAATGATTTTAACTTAATGCTTTATTCCACTTATCCCTTTCTATAATAGATACTGATGACAATTTAGCTTTCATAACTCTTTGGAGACATAGTAGTAGAATGTTGGACAATGACTGCTTATATTACTTAACCAGTTATAGTTTTTTTCCTTTTCTTTATTTTTTTCACCCAAACTTAATAAATGCAATTAAGCTTGAGGTTATTATGCTAGAAAACTACTTTGATATTGTTCTGTTTATATGTATAGCAATTATAACATTTCAAGTGTTTAATATATAAGGATGTAGAACTCAATGAATCAATGTGTCAGACTCATGAATTTATACAAAATTTTACCTGTGGTTTTAACATTTTTTAAATTTGTTTTCAAATGATGGCACAAACTCAGAGTATGAATAGACAGTGGCATAGCAAGGGCTAAGTTTTCCAAATTTTCCAGACTTGGTGAACTCCTACTGTCCTTGGACAATGTCACTGGCTGCCCAGTGCTTTTCCTGGGCACCACAGAGGCGGAAGTGCTGAGATCCACTGCATGTGCTCCTACCTATGTGGCCAATTAAATTGGAAACATAACCTTACCTCACATTGGGCATATACAGTGGGATTTCCTCCATGAGTCCATAGTCCATCTACAACAATGTTTAGAAAGTTTTTATTTTAGGAACAGGCTTGATGCCTGATCAGGTATTAGGTTTCCATTGCTCTTGTATTCATCAGCAAGCATGTATTAACTAGTGCTCTGATTAAGGATTAAAGTAATGAGGATAAGTAATCAAGGCATTCTGGCCTTGTCAAATGAAATAAGAAAATTTTGGAAAAAAAAAGGTCATATGCAGAATGACTAGAATGAACATTTATAGAGGATTCATTACTACAGAATTATTTTGGACTGGCCCATTGTGGAATAACAAGCCAATAATAGAAAATTTGGAGTTAGAACTGACATCCTGACTAGTGTGGCTCAGTTGGTTGGACATCATCCTGCAAAGCAAAAGGTTGTTGCTGGTTCAATCCCCAGTTAGGCACATGCCTGGATTGCAGGCCAGTTTGGGGCACTTGTGAGAGGCTATTCATGGATGTTTTTCTCACACATAGATGATTTTTTTCCTCTCTTTCTCTTCCCCTCTCTCTAAAAATAAATAAATGAAAATGTAAAAATTAATTAATTAAAATATTACTACTATTTTTACTGGACAGGGGCCTGGCCCCGAATGGGTTTGCCTAGGGCCAGCTGTCGTGTGTAGGTTCTTGACTTCATGTAGGAGAGATTTCACAACCCGATTCCAGTGGACTATGAGGATACATTAATTAAAACTGGGGACGGTAAGCAAAGAAAGGCATAGAAGAACCAACAGGAGAGCCTAGGCTGGGCTGCCTCAGCTCAATGGGAAGTCAGAGAAAATGAAGCCTTGTGGCAGGTTCAGAGGATCAGCCTGGGACAAGTGGCCGGCTGCCCGTTCCCTTCGAGTTTAGGAGGCCGATGCCCGTGAAGGGGATGGTGCCTGGCTGCTCCCCGGCGGGAGGGCTGGAGCTGGGGCCTTTGTCTTGAAGATTTTCTCTCTTTGGCAGGCTGGAATTTTAGAGGAGGTCTGAGGGGAGGGATTAAGTAGAAGAGTCATCAGTTCTCTAAGTGTGCACTTTAAAGTCATGATCTCCACTGACTGGCCAGTGATAGGGCAGGGGGTCTTTAGTCATCACAGATTATTTTGCAATTGCCCACCTGGTTTTGCTTCTTTCTTGGCCTGGAGCTAAAGAACAACTGAGGCCTAGATGTTATCTCTGGGGAGAAAAGGCCAGAGGAGAAGAGGTTACCCCGGGGACAAGGTCCTTGATTTCCCAGTTTTTCCTTCTGCCAGGCTCTCCCCACTGGTGACAGTGTGCACCTGGCTGTACATTGCTGGGCCATTGCGTTCACCTGTCTGCCTCCGTTTCCCCATTCTACTTGCCAGGGAATTTTCCCAGCTTCTTACTGTCCTGTTTCACTATTAATATCATTGAGTTATGCTAACAGCTCTACTTCTCATAAGCTTTCTACTCAGTAGAGTTATTTACCCTTTTTTGTGCTCAGAAAAGTTATTTAGCTTTAATATCCTGACTTGTCCAATAAGTAAGAGTAAAAATATCTCAAAGGATTATATTGAGTTAAACTAAATAATAGTAGTAAAATTGGGTTTGACATATAATATACACTAAATAAAAATTAGCCATTGATATTTGTGTTCGAAATAGATACCACTATTCTTATTTTCGAGAAAAGAAAGAGAATATTGGGAATCAGGTAGCTTCACGCCTAAAGTCATGCACAACTGGTATGTGGAAAGCTTCAGCAAGTACATGATTTTGAAAAGTGATTTTGGAAAGATGATGAAAACTTGTAAGAGAAATTTACCACGATGAGTAGTTGAATATGGCCCACTAATTTTAAATTACTCAAACATACATAGTTCATTGATATATATGGCATTTTCCCCCAGATCTTGAACATCAATTGTGTTTCTAATTTTATTTTATTTGTAAAGATTTTATTTATCATTTCCAGAGAGAGAGGAAGGGAAAGTGGCAAAGAGGGGGAGAGACATCAATGTATAGTTGCCTTTCACCTGCCTCCAACTACAAACCTGGCTGGAGACCTGGCTTGCAACCTGGTTATGTGCCCTGGCTGGGGAATGGGACTATTGACCTTTGCGTTTGCAGGCCAGCGCCTTACACCAGCCAGGGCCTGTGTTTCTTTAACATTTGTAATATTTTACTATTTCATTGTGAGTGTGTGTGTGTGTGTGTGTGTGTTGTGGTTTAATCCTGAAGTCTTCTTGCCCATTAAGCTCTAAACAAGATTGGCATAGACTCCAATTCCATATCCCAATTTTGCCCAATGCTTGAGATTTCTTTACGTTTTCAGTGGTTCTTGCATCCTTGAGATCAACTTTGTTCTCAACAGCTCAGCAACATTTTTTTGTTTTCAGTTTTGTCTCTCTGCTATGATAACCCGTCAAATGGGGAAATCAGCCTCTTTCGAAGTATATAACACATGCACAGTTCCATAAAAATAAGGATGCACAGTAATATGAATGTAGCATATTTTGGTAAATATTGGGGCAGATGCAGAAATAGCAACAACTTAGAATATTAGGTGTCCTCAGTTTAGACTTTTTCATTTGTCTTGAAGGTCATTCTGCCTTGTTCCTTTTCTTTCTTCTTTATGCCACCACCCACTAAATTCTCATTGATTTCTGACTAAGGAACAATTGTGTTGTCTTCCACTGCTTTCTCTCCTACCCGCATGTCCTCAGATTCTCATATTCTGAGAACCTTCTCGAGATACTTCCCAAATTTTTTATAAGTTTCTGTTTTAAAGAAACACTGTAATCACAGATTAACACACTCCACGCACTAAAATTGTAAGTCATCTTGAACTTTTCTTGGAATAATAAGGCGTGGAATTAAATAAATAAAATTAAGAAAACAAAGCAAAGTAAAATTCACAGTTGAAAAGTGCTTTGGTGGCAAAAGGGCTCCACATCAGAGCTCAGAATTTCTTTTGAAAACACGTGTAACTCCTGGTGTATTTATTAGTCTACATGCTGCTCACAGAGGAGTGCCAGGGTTAGAAGCACAGGAACAGTTTCTTCTTGAAGCAAGCAGTTCTTAAATATACAAAGCCCTAGTCTCAGATTAGTTGATTTATCATGTAAAGGGCAATTTGTTTTTATGTAGAAGTGTTGATTCTCTATGTTCCAGTTGGAATAATTTTTTTTTAAAAACACAGTCAATTTTATTTCCCTTAACCCACAAAATAAAGTCTTTGGTTGTACATGGAATAAAAAATGTTTTTGAAGATGTTCAGTTCCTGAAAGCTCTGTGACAGGTTTCAGTATTCTGAATGTTTGGCTTCAGTAGGCATTCGTTCTATGTAGGGCTTATATTTTGTGTTTATTTTGGCTATGCTTAATGGCTATATATAATCCTGGAAAAAATGTAAGTTATTTCATATTTTTAATTATCTTATCATCTAAGACAATATGTTCTTATTAAGGATTGACTGTTAAAATGAATTGTTACTACTATTATTTCACTTTCACCTTTTTTTTTTTTTGCAACATCACTCTTCTATGCTTTTTGTTAAACGATTATTATATTTATGTCATTAAGCTAAGTGTTCTGCTCTCTGTTTCCTCAGAGCTTTAACTGGATGTTAAAATATTTCTGCTTTTGGTGGCACAAAGTGTTTAATTTTTAGTAGGTTAAATATAGGATCATAGAAAGTTTTGAGGATCCACCCCATTTCAGGTAAATTATAGTAAGATACTCCAGACAACTAAGAAGCAATTTTTTCCTAACAAATTCCTAGGACAATGATTCTAAAACCTGTTCAGGGGTTCAAAACATTTATTATGTTTTGTGATTTATGTTACTGGGTTTATTATTTGCTATTATTTTATCCTTACTGGCGGAAAAATAGATTTTCTCACCTCCCTTCACGTTCTCCCAATGCCTAGAGACGAGGCTAATTTGCTTCTCCACCCTATTTCTCCAAGCAAATCAATCCCCTTTTGATTAAACTTTCTACTGAGTATCAACCTTAGCACCATTGCTACATGCAGGACTCTCTCCTAAACAAAGGATACAGAGAAAAACTAAGCACGTAGAGAAGGTCTAATCATGAACTATCATTGGAGAATATTAGCAAAACCTAAATTCAAAACCATAGTTCTAGACATGGAGAAACAAACAGTATGATTTCTTAGAAATACAATACTTAATATTTGAAACAATGTAATCAAAGCTCTTGCCATCCCCTTCTGGGTTCCAGACATAATGTGAGGCTGCTTTAAATCCCTGTGACCTCCATGCCTCAGCTTTTTTGGAAAATTTGAAGCTGAGCATTTAGCTCCTGAGAGCGATATTTCCCTCCCAACATGATGGAAATAAATTTTACATATGCTTCATATTTTAGATATTTGTCTTATTTTATCTGGTTTGGGCTATTTGCTGACAGAGCATGGTTCTTGAATAATGGGTAACATACAACAAATGTGCCCTGCTCCTGGGTGCACAGGAAATGAAGATGCTATCAGCGCCTGCCTCCATGAGTTAGCTCAATAAATTTGAATTGCTCATTAGAGTTCCAGTGCCTCATTGTTGCCTATATGTGAACAGCTTAAGTGAATAGGAATCAGATGGAGGGTGGGGGAGGACACACAGAGATTTCACATAATTCCTGTTGCCAGAGAAACCATTTTCTTGCTGTCTGGGCATGCACCGAGCAACTTAGATCAACTGGAGGTTCAGCACAGCCCTTGCTGTGACTTCAGTAAGGAAAACAAACAGAGGGGAGAAATTGCATATAAAGAAAAGCAGAATGGGATATTAAAATGGCCTTGTAATGAGATGGTTTGTAGACTTAGCTGTGAAACACCTAAGATGGCTGATCCATCTGATTATACATGTGTTTCTATGCCTCATGTTGATTTATATTTCTTTGTCTGCCTCTGTCTAGAAGACCACATTTTCACGTATGTTTATATATCATTATAGATATGCATATTTATACAGGAATGCTCGTGCTCTTCATTTTTACCCCTCTTTTTCATCCTCCTCCCCTACACACACACACACACACACACACACACACACACACACATACATCACACAACTGTGCTGTGTTTAACATAGGGGAACTCTTCTCGGGAAAAAAAACAGGAAAAAATATGGCAATAACATAGTTTACTCACAAAAGCTGAAAGAAATGACAGAAATGGAAGAAGCACAAGAGATTACAAACTACATTCTAGACTTGTTTATATTATACTTGGATCATTTTGATGAAAAATGATTTTTAAGCATGAGTAGTAGAAAATCAGTTAAGAACATATGAACTAAAATATTATAAACACTCTGTTCCTCATACCTTTTCCCACACATTTTTAGTACATAAAAAGTATGTACTAATTCCATTTCTGATACAATGTAAGAAAAAAAGTAGTAGTATTAATAAAAATAAATATATTTATCTCTGAGACTGGATAAAAAGTAAAATGGGGATAGATACATACATTTTTTACATTGGTGAGTATAGGATAGTTAACAATTAACAATTAACATTCTAACAATAATAATGAGAGGTTATGTGGTCTGTACTCTGGTGCAGGTTGTGAGGGGTCTGGAAAAAGGGAATTATCCTGAAATTCCAAATAGACAGGCTCAGTAAAGGTAAAGATTGACCTTTATGAGGAGAGGTACTGGCTTAAAACATGAATACATGCCATAACCCTCTTTTAGTTAGAAAGTTTTAATTTCCGATCATCCCATGTGGTTACTTTAGGTCTCAGAGTGTGTAAGGCCACCATGCAGACTGCTCCTGAGTTTGTCAGGGTTAGCATTTGGCCCCTTTTTCATCCACAAAATGTTCATCAAAATAAAAACCAATGAAAAAAAAACAGACTTTAGCCCGAAGGCATAACACAAAATAACATTATAAATTGGAGTACGTTGAGATGAAATTCAAGGTTTCAAATTGCCTTGTCACAGTAATCATTGAACATATTTCACCTTTTTTAGATATCCTAAGAAAAAAATAGGCACTATTGAAAAAAGGAAGTAAATATGAAATAAGAAAATTATGCTTTACAATTGCAAGAAACATTTTTGAAAAACCACCAGGAAAATAATTTTTATTTTCCTTTCAATTCTTTCTGATTGTAAGCTAACCTTTTTTTTTTCCTTTGCAAATTCCAGCCTTTCATTCCTACAATGCTAAAATCTCTCTCTGCCTGAACAATTACCACATGCTAATTTCACCTGCCCAGGGGATATGACCTAATTTACATTCTTTTTAATGACCCACCTTCTTGAGGCAGACACAGGTAGAAAATTGCTAATAGATTTTAAAGCACTCATACTGAAAGTGTTTAGATTTTGTTTTGTCTTTTATTTATTCTTGCTTTCTATTTGTATTAGGGAAATTGAAGAATTTAAATTCTTTTTGAATTTTTTACATATTTCCTTCTGCTTTTCTTTCAATTCTTTAAATCTCTTGTCTTGCCTTTTGTTTATTAAGTACAGTAAAAACTATTAAAGATCCCTGTTTAATAATCCCATTATTTCTAAATGTAGAGCTTGTCATTCAATGTGATTTCTGGTTTTAGCTTTAGTGGCTAAAATACATGTATTTTCTTTGATTCTTTTGTATATTTTGATGAATTCCAGAATTCTCATTAAGGTCTCAATTCAAATTTCAATGAACTGAAGGACAATGAGTTTTGTCACCGACTCCCCTCTGCAGTTGGCATAGCTGATGAAAAAAGGAAAAGTATTGCAGCCTTAGCTTGCACTGGGAATCAACGCCTTCTTGTGTTAGATCTTTTCATTATAATTGCAATTGACAGAAGTGTCTATTATACGCTATTAACAAATACAATCTTTATAAATTGTTCTCCTCATGTACAAGACAAGTCTAAATTTGTTTAGAAATAGCTCTTGAAGACACCCCGCTATGACTTCCTCCCGAGTGCCAGGCTGGAATTCAGTGGGGAGCCACACACTGGAAGCAACTTGAGCCAGTAGTTAGTCATCTTCCCCTCAGACTGAATTGAGATGCATCACATCCAGCCTCAATGATATCCACTGTGAAACATGGTCCGTGGACAACTATATACAACTCAGCAATATTTTGCCATACTGTCTGTCATCGAAGATAATTCTTGCTTAGTCATTTTGTTCACCTTGTCCCATTTCTGTTTCTCCTAACTCTAATTTGACTTGCAATCCAGTGGAGAAAGGTCTTAAAATTTAAACATGCAATTGCTTCTTCTCTCTAAAGACTGGTGGTGTATAAGAAAGATAGAAAGCTTAGAATTCTTCAAGTGCTCAGGTCCCATATTTTTATTCGAATGCAAGTTCAAAAATACATTTTAAAGTCAAATATAAATGGTGTTTGGATTACCCACCACTTTGGATTATACACACCACTGCTCCCATTTCTACAGGTAATTAAGAGCTTTCCGATATGAAAAAGTATTCCCTTAAAGGCTGACTCTCTCTTCTATCAAACTTTCACAAAAAACTTTAATAACTGAAGCTGACTGATTATAATTCCACCTCCTTTCCCTACTCAGTCTCTGGAGGAGATGTTCAAAAGCAGTAACATCCTACAGAGCACTTAGGAAGGGAGAAAGAAGAGAAGCTGGAGACCTGAATAGATGAAGATTCCATACCAGTCCTTGACAAGAAAAAGTTTTCAACTGAAAATTGCCAAAGGTCATGTCAGAAAACATAACCTTAGAGGAAAACAATGAACAAAATAAAAATAATCTGGTAATATATAGTTATGGAGCAGAAGCAGACTACAATGATAATGAAATCCACCTATTCTACTCCAGCACTTGTTTTCACAAATGAAGAAACTAAGACATTGCAAAACACTCTTCCCAGCTAATAACAACTACCCCCCTCTGTGGCCTCTATACCTTGCTCATATTTCTAATATTGCTGTTATTTGCACCCTTCCATAACTATCAATTAGTCTCTCACACCTCTCTTCTCTGATTACCCTCAGCACTAGCACAGACCTAACACACAATAAAAAATGAATGCTTCCTGGTTTTGAGTCTAATTAAATTGCATGCTTAACTTTCACTTTTTTTATTATTATTTTTTAAATTTTATTGTTGTATTACATCCATCCCCTTTTTGCTCCCCTCTGTCCCCCTCCCCACCCACCCATTCCCCCCAAAGTCAATCCCACCTGTTGTCCATGTCCATGGTTCCTTCATATTAGGTTCTTGTCTAAACTGCTCCTTTCATGCTTAACTTTCAACATACATATTTTCTGTGAACTTAATACCACTGAATGTGATTATGAATCTTGGTGCTTTATATACAACAAAGTTTTATGCTTATTTGATATTATCATCACACATATCACATAAATAGAACTTATAAAAATTTAGCTGGAATTTCTTTTTCCTCTTTCTTTTTTCCTTTCTCTCTTTCTGTCTTTCTTTCTTTCTTTTTGTACCTGGGTACAGTGAGCTTTATTGATGGTACATGACAAAGTGTTCCCTAAACCCCTTCCCCTCTTCATCTTCAAGAAGTCTAGGATGGAAACTTGAGGTCAGGAGATTCTCAGTGTGGGGAATGGATTTGGGGCAGATGCTCCCCAGCAGCTGAGGGCCTCTCCTGCCACTGGGGCTGGTATCCAGGGGCTCTTACTCCTTGGTGGCTATGTGGACCTTATGGTCCCTGTTGTTGTAGCCCAAATTCATTGTCATACCAGAAATGAACTTGACAAAGTGGCCATTGAGGACAACACCAGCTCCAGCATCAAAAGTGGAGGAGTGGGTGTCACTGTTAAAGTCTCAGGAGACAATCTGAGGAAAGAAGGACAAGTGTGGGATTCCAGCCTTGTTCAGTAGAGCTGTGTGGACACCAAGCTCCCCATCCTATCAGTACCTGGTTCTCAGTGTAGCCCAAGATGCCCTTGAGGGGGTTAACTGATGCTTGCTTCACTACTTTCTTGGTGCCATTGTATTTGACAATTTTCTCCAAGTGGCAAGTCAGATCCATAGCTGGCACATTGAGGGTGGGGACACGGAAGGCCATCCCAGTGAACTTCCCATTCAGCTTGGTGATAACCTTGTGCGCAACCTTGGCAGCACCAGTAGAAGCAGGGATGATGTTCAGGGCAGCCTCTCAGCCATATGCCACAGCTTCCCAGGGGGTCATCCATCACCTTCTGGGTGACAGTGATGGCATGGACTGTGGTCATGAGTCTTTTCATAATGCCAAAGTTGTCATGGATGACCTTGACCAGGGGCCAAGCAATTGGTGGTGCAGGAGGCATTACTGACAATCTTCATTGAGTTGTCATACTTGTCCTGGTTCACATCCATCGCAAACTGGGATCATCAGCAGAAGGGGCAGAGATGATGACTCTTTTGACTCCACTGTTCCAGTGAGCCCCAGCCTTCTCCATGGTAGTGAAACACCAGTGGACTCCATGACATATGCAGCACCAGCACCACCCCATTTGTTGACGGGATCTCACTCCTGGAAGATGGTGATGGACTTTCCACTGATGACAAGCTTCCTTTTCTCCACTTTGAAATTGCCTTGAGTAGAATTACACTGGATCAGGGATACCATGTAATTGAGGTCAATAAAGGGATCATTTATGATGACAGTATCCACTTTGCCGGAGCAAAAAACAGCCCTGGTGACCAGGCACCCAATACAGTCAAATCCATTCACTCTGACCTTCACCATTGTGTCTTTCTCAGGGTTGAGGCTGGCACCATGCGGGAGGACATGGCTATCTGTGGAAATGGAAGAACAGAGAGCCTTAGCTAAAATTTCAATTGCTGAATTAATTATATCCTCAAAGCTTACCTGTGAAACATTTATTGATTTAGTTTTAAAGTGTGGTGTATGTCTTTTCTAGATGATAATAGCATTATCTTTTGATTTAGTTCCTAGGCTTAGACCCAGATTCCTTTGGTAATAGTCATCAATCTTGCATAGCATATATGAGTCTCTGAAATTACAGGTGCAGAAGGATTACCTATAGATTGACAAATCATATGACTCTGAAGTTTTTTTCTTTCTTAACGTTCAAGAGCAGCATGTGTTTTTAAGTCAAGTGGCACTAATTTTTCTGGCGATGTTCTGTAATTTATGAGTATTTTTCTCTACTGAGTAAGCTTTTTTCTTGTTCCCAACTCCCATCTTTCTTTGATCACTTTGATTGATCTATCAATATTATGTAACCCCTTTTGCAATGCCCCATTAAGGAGTTTGGCTGGCATTAGCTAATCACTAACAAATGAAACTCCAGATTCACCCAGAGATTAAATTTCCTTTCCCCTTGTTACATCACAATTCACTTCTCTGAGATGCTGGGCCAAGAGTTGCAGTCTCTGATGTGGGTAATATAGCTTGACTTTGTATTCACGACTTACTCCCCTTCCCCATGCCACAGGTGTTGTGCACACCTGGCTCTAGGACCCAGAAACCCCCAGGATACTTGTACTCAGAGAATATTATGACGCACATGTAGGATGTAAAGTTAGCCAGAATCCTGATTTTGATGGTTATCTAGTTATGTGACCTCTCTGAATTTCAGTTTCCATTTTTGTAATATGTATGTTAGGATTAAATAATATGCACTTAGTGTGTAGTAATATGTGTTTATTAGCAGAAATAACCATGCTATTATAAATGGTAATTTAGCATAAGTTTCCTCTCATGAAAGCCTTTGTTCTTTAGGGCTAGAGTCACTCTTCTGGATACATTAATAACTTTGAAAGTTCTGTCTGAATGCTTGATGACTTTTTGCTTTGTGATTCAAGAGTCACATAAATACTATGTTCATCTGGCTGGATATGGGATTGACATAAAAGAAGGTTGTGGTGCAGGGTCAATACTGGGAAGTAATGAGTGAGCACAGCATTTGTCATAATCCAAGGTACCGAGCGTAGAGATAAAATGTCAATACTAAAAGATCATGTGTAAATGCCAGGAGCCAAGCACAGAAGATACCAGGACACATATAACTGAAAATAGCATCTAAAGATGAGGAATCAGGACATAGCTCAGGTATGAACATAAACAAACCATTTTTTTTCAGGCCTATTTATTTATTTATTTATAATTTTTAGGGACAGGGGTAGGGAGAGAGGCAGAGAGGGAGACAGACATCAATGTATGGTTGCCTTTCATCTGCCTCCAGCTACAGACCTGGCTGGAGACCTGGCTTACAACCTGGTTATGAGCCCCAGGCTGGGGAATGGAACCAGCAACCTTTGGGTTTGCATGCTGGTGCCAATCCACTGTGCCACCAGCCAGGGCTCCAGGCCTATTTTTAACTCAGCACCTGAGAATATAAAAATCATTGAGGACTGGAATAGTAAATGTAATTTGTACTGTGTGTTGTACCTCATTTTGGTGTCAGAATAGTTGGAAAATAAATATGAATGGATGTGGGAAGTGGAAATCATAGACGTGGAGAAAGTGTGACGAATACTGTAATGGGGGAACAGCTGACCTGGGCCCAGAGATGTCTGAGAAGACATCCTATGGAAGATGACCTCTCAGGTAAGTGTTGAAGGGCATGTAGGAGGTTAGAAAAACAAGGGGATAAAGGGCATTCTGGCACAGAAATGATACCTTGCAGAGCCACACAGGAATTCGTTTACAAAGCAAAATGGCAAGAAATTCATCTGTATGAAGCATGGCCTGTGTGTGTGTGTGTGTGTGTGTGTGCGTGTGTGCGTGTGTGTGTATGTGTTGCGGGTGGGGAAAGGGTAGCCTAGAGTATTGTGGGAGAAGTGAGGCTGCGTGGCCAGGGAAGTCCATCTCATCAGAGGTTTCATATGTTACGCTTCAAGTGTGAGATTTTAGTCTGAAAACAACAGGGAACTTCTGAGAGGTATTAAGCAGGGTAGCAACATGATGATATTTATGTTTCTTAAAGATCAACATCTTGAGGGTATAGAGAGTGAACTGGATGAAGGAGATGTAATGATCTTCTGCAAAAGTAAAGTGAGATGTGATGAGGATTTAACTGGTGCTCTAACAGCAGGGGTAGATAGCAATGAGACAGGGGGGAGAGCTATCTGTAATAGAAAAGTGTTTGACTCAGTAACTTCATAAAAAGTAGGACATGGACAAAATGTATTATAAAGTACTTTACAAGAGTATTAAGAAGAGACTTAAAATGTATGTGTATGCTATGTAAACATCTACCCCAGCCCTGGTAATTATTATTTACGAGACTTAGTGTTTACTCATTCATGAAGGGAGTTCATAATACCTATCTTAAATGGCTAATGTGGAGGTGAGCTAACATATATAAATATGGTTCACCACCTGGCAGGCATTCACTGACGATAAGATATTGTCAGTATTTAAAATGCACTTAACATACAGAGGACTCATTCAGATATACTTCATTAAATTCCTTTTTCTAAACATATTCACTCACTTATGTCCCAAGGGGGTTATATGTCACCTAGGATGAAATGAATTAACATGTTCAAAACACTTAAAAATACTTGGCCTACAATAGGCACAATGTGCTTATTAACTTAAATAACTAAGTAAAGAAATATCTAGTCATTTATTGAGTACTGCCAGTTACCCTGTCATGCTGAGAAGTCAGAAAAGGGTCTGATTCTTCAAAAAAGGGTCAGATTCTTCTTGAAAGATAGCAGCGCCAAAATTAGAGACAATTTTATTGGCAACCAACATTTATTGTCAAGTTCACTCATCAGGAAATAAAGTGGATATGGCTATAAGATTTCTTTTCATTGACCACTTTCTGTCTGAGTCTTAGGGACGATTTTCAGTTTGTTCACAGAAAGCTGGGTAGGGATGCATTTGAATGAACAAAATTTTAGTTGATAGCACAGACTGAAGGTAACATTTATTATAATTGTTAAATAACTGAATTATTAATTTTCAGTTCTGTCAGTCTTCATGAAAAGTCTCTACAGAATCTATTTAATTCTTTCAAATTTTGCTTTAATCCAAGACATATCAATATATTAATTCATCTTGATAAATTTTCAAAAAGCATTACATATAGGTGACTATAGATGAATCTAAGAAGAAACAATCTACATGTTATAATTTTAAGAGATAATGGACTAACCTTACTTACAATTTACTTTTAAATAGTTTTTGTTCCTGTTTTGCTAAATTAGAAGTATCTCATACCAGGCTGCATTAAGCTCCAAGGTGAAGGCTAAGATGTTTATGGGAGTACAATCAAGGTAGAGATCGCTTTTACCAAATAGTAATGAAATCTAGACATGTAAAAAAAAAAAAAGATTATGTCATTAAAGCAATAATAAACACAAAAAAATATTAAGGGCCAGATGGAAACTCAAATAAGAGACTCTATAATGGGATATAAGAATGCAAATCACCCAGGGAAGAGTTTTTTGTACATTTAAATGTAGTTGCTTGTATCATAAAAAGACATACATAAAATACAATCTGTTAAACTATTTGTATTTGAATCATAAGAATTTCTAAGTAGAGAAACCACAATGTTAATCTCAGAATCACTGCCTCCAGGTATTATTGTTATATTTAGAATGAGTATTAAGTAAAAAGTTTCAAGTACTATCTGGTGTGACTTAGCATATTTTAGAGTTAGGGGTTATAATTACACTAGAAGTCATGTTCAGGAAGATGCAACTATAATTTCAAATTTACCATTCTAGCTTATTTTGGGGATTCGTTCTGCTTTTCTTTTTTTAAAGATTTACTTATTTACTATTTTTTCAGAGAGAAGGGCAGGGAAGAAGGAAGAAAAGGGAGGGAAGCATCAATGGTTGCCTTTCACCTGCCTGCAGCTATGGACCTGGCTGGAAACCTGGCTTGCAATCTGGTTATGTGCCCTGACTGGGAATTGAACCAGTGACCTTTGGACTTGCAGCCCAGCACCAATCCACTGAGCCACCAGCCAGGGCTGGCTCTACTTTTCTTTTCCTTAATCCTACATTGTTCTATTTTTGTTTTTGTTTTCCCCCCACTAGTTTAATCTTAATAATGCGTTCACCATCAGTCTTCCGAACACTTGCCTTCCTATTCCCCTGAATTACCTCAGCTGGGCACTCCAGGTGCATGCCCCCTGCCCTCTGTGGGCTGTATAGACCCTCTTGTTGTATTTGAACCTTGATTGCTTTTTGAACATCAATGGGCAAGGTTTTCCACCAAGTTCATCAGCTATAGGACTGGCCATGACCACAATGGAGAATCAGCTTGGCAGGGGCTCACCCTTTGGAGCAGGACTTAGTTTAGTAGGGTTCTGATGTCCAATGAGTCTGCCCTTTGTACGTAACACTTGATGTGGTCGGGTAGTGCCTTGACATGGTCTAAAGCTGTCCATGGAGTGTGCTGACTGCAGGGCCTCCTGGAAGTTACAAGCCAGGGTCAGCTGCTGCCGTGTTCTGCCATGGGCCTCCTGTATGAGCCATAAAGCAATGTGCAGGTGACTGCTACTTATGCAGGGCCAGGAGAGAGTCCAAGAAATGAACCAAGGCTGGCTGACACTAATGCTGGCCTTGGGGACCACTTAGCAAGAGGTATAAGCAATGCTGAAGCCAGGTGGAGTTAAGAGTTTTTAGAAAAATCTGAAACGTAAGCTATTGTATAGATGGCCATTTGTATGGAAATGCCACTGGAAACAGCTTGGGTAGGCCTGCAAGTTGAATGGGGCCAGGGCCCAGGACATCACTAGGGCCAGGGCAAACAGTGTTAACCAGGTTGATGGAAACTCGGGTATGGTGCCACCTATTGTGTGTGTTGGGGGAGGGGAGCTAGAAAAGGGACAAGGCCTCTGCCTGCCCTTCTGTCTGAGAGAAAGCTGCCCCTCCAGTTTTGCCCTGATGCCAGACAATTAAGTTCCTCCCCACATGTCCCAGGTGCCTTTCGGCCTGCTGCCCCTATACTGAAGCTCAAAGGGAGTTGAGTTCAAGTAAGTTCATGCATGGACCCTTTAAGAGGGACTTTCTAGGATTTCACTAGCCTTCTGTCTCACTCAGCCACAATGCCCGCTGGTTTTTATAGCCAGAATTATGAGGACGTCTCTTCTTGGCACTGATACCATGGGCTAGGGGACCTGGCGTGAGGTGGAACCCCTCGGTCCTCAGGAGGGACCTCCGCAGTCAAGTTATCCCTCTAGTTGTCCCATTACTTCTCCCCTCCTATTCATCTCCATGTGGCTTCTTCTTTCTATCCTTTGTGGTAGGACTTCCGTTCAGCTAGATTTCAGATGGTTCTGAATGACCATTGTTCTCAGTTTAGTTGTGATTATCATGTGTTGTGGGAGGATGAGAGCACCTCTTCTTCCTGTGTCACCATCTGGACTGGAGCCTCCTCCATCTTTACTTTGTTGCAGTTGTTTTTCCTTTTAAAATGCCTTTCCCGAGACCTTCAAAACAAAGGCAAAACAAAACAAAAGAACAAGGCTATGCATTATTTCAGGGCTGACTCAAATTCCCCTACTTTTCCCACACTGTCTCCTGTCACCCACATTTGTCTCCTGCATTGATCTCTTCATTATAAGAGTTTATGATTGACTGTGACTGGCATTGTTGCCTAACTGTGTTCTCCTTCCCAAGATAGGGATTATTCAGTGTATATTTAAACATATTGGTACAAGATAATTGTTAATCTCTTTAAAGTTCTTATTGAGGTATAATTGACATAACATTTAGTTTCAGGTGTACAACATAAATGATTTGATATTTGTACATATTGCAAAATGATCATTGCACCTGATACCATACATAGTTACAAAATATTTTGTTCTTATGATGAGGACTTTTAAGATTACTCTCTTAACAACTTTCAAATATCCTGGATAGTATTATTAACTATTATATCCCATGACGTTTTAAAATTTTATAATTGGAAATATGTACCTTTTGATTACTTTCACCCATTTTTTCCGATCCCTCACCCTTCACCTCTGATAACCAACAATTTGTTTTCTGTATCTATGAGCTTGGTTTGTTGCTATTTTAAATTCCACATATAAGTGAGCTCATATAGTATTTATCTTTCTGTCTGACTTATTCAATTAGCATAATGCTCCAAGATCCATGTATATTGTCCCAAATGTCAGTATAATTTGTAATCTTTTTAAATAACTTGAAATTACTGGGTTTAAAGCTTAAACTAGAAACTTTAACACTGTGTGTTAATCGCACACAGTGACTCAATGGTAAATTTCAACTAGAATTTAGCCATTTGTGCTTGTTGCCTTCTGAGAAATTACTGGGTGTTGTTTGTTGTGCAGTAACTACCAAACAGAAGGAAGAGATTGGCATTTATTTAAAAACAGAAGCTAATCATTTAAGGCATTATTATAAGCATTTCCTTGAGAAAATTGTGTTTTCAGGCATTTTTCCACTGCCTGGAAATCTTTAAATACAATAAGGTAAATTCTGTCAGCTTTAGTTTTTTTTTCCAAAAATTTTAAAGTATATTTTATTGATCATGCTGTTGTCCCAAATTGTTTCCCTTTGTTCCCCTCCGCCCAAGACCCCCATTCCCTCCCACAGTCCCACTCCCCTTAGTTCATGTCCATGGGTTGTATATATGTTTTCTGATTTCATCCTTTCCTCTATTATTCTTAACTTCATCTGTCTATCTTGTACCCACCAATTATGTTTCCTAATCCCTGCACCATTTCCCCATTTCTCCCCTTTCCCTGTCCTAGCTTATAACCCTCCCAATGATCCCCATACCTATGTGTCTGGTCCTATTCTGGTTGTTTGCTTTGTTTTTGTTTTTATTTTTTACATTTTGTTGTTGATAGTTGTGAGCAGTTATCTTTTTTAATGTTCATAATTTTGATCCTCTTTTTCTTAATTAAGTCATCTCATATAATAAGGACTTGGTGATGATAAACTTCTTTAGCTTTACATTGGCTGGGAAGCACTTTATCTGCCCTTTCATTCTAAATGATAGCTTTGCTAGGCAGAGTAATCTAGGTTGTAGGTCCTTTCTTTTCATCACCTTGAATACTTCTTGCCAGTCCCTTCTTGCCTGCAAAGTTTCTTTTGAGAAACCAGCTGATAGCCTTATAGAACCCCTTTGTAGGTAACTCTTCTTTTCTCTTGCGGCTTTCAAGATAGTCTGTTTACTTTTAATCTTTGGCGTTTTCATTATGATGTGTCTTGGTGTGGTCTGATTTGGATTTAGCTTGTTTGGGACTCTGTGCTTCTGGAACTTGTATGTCTGATTTGCTTTGCCAAATTTGGGAAGGTTTCCTTTATTATTTTTTCACACAAGTTTTCAATTTCTTGGTCTTCCTCTTCTCCTTCTGGCACCCCTATGATTCAGATGTTTGCACATTTAAAGTTGTCCCAGAGATTCCTAAGCCCCACCCCGCCCCTCTTTTTTTTTCCAATTCTTATTTCCTCTTTTTGTACTGGTTGACTTTATTTCTTCCTTATTTTCCCAGTCATTTATTTGAACCCCATTTTCCTTCCCTTCACCATTGGTTTTGTGTGTATTTTCCTTTGTTTCACTTAGCCTAGCCTTCACTTCTTCCCTTCTGCGTTTGCTGTACTTAAACATGTCTGTCAAGTCTGTGAGCATCTTTATCACCAGCATTTTAAACTGTGAGTCTATTAGGCAGCTAGCTGTTTGTCTGTCAGGTTGGCTATTTCCTTGTCACTTAGTTTGCTCACTGGGACCTGTATCTGTTCCCTTTTTTTGAGCCATAGTTCTGTGTCTCATCAACTTAACAGGTTCCTCCTGTGTTTGCCTCTGTGTCTTAGGTGGAGCTATCACACTTGTTATGTTGTAAGGAATGGAACCTTAGGTATTCATGTCAGTATAAGTGACCCATTTCTCCAGGTTGTAGCTCTGTATGTAGCCGAGGGGTCTGGAGAGGGAACAAAGCCACTTGCTTAGCACTTGCCCCTTTTCCAGGCACTTCTCTTGTTTCCCAAATGGGACTGGTGACTCTAGCTGTTGCCCTGGCCATGGTTCCCAGAATGGATTAGTCTGTGAATGTTCTAGGACTGTGGAGGCTTCTAAACAAACAGACTCTTGTGAGAGACTGACAGTTTCTTCCTCCACCCCAACTCCATTGGTTTTCACAATCAGAAGCAATGTGGCTTTATTTTCCCTCTATCGCTGGAACCATGAGCCACATAGTCTAGTCAGGTGCTGAGAGCTCTCAATAGGCATTCCTACTTTTTTTTTAATGTATGACAGCATTTTCTGCAGGTCAGTCATAGTCGCCATCCCACCACAGCTGCCTTGCTGCCAAACTGCTCTGCCAAACTTTGTCCTCTCTAGATGAGTATTTCTTCTTTATATCTTTTGTTTGTTGGACTTCCATGCAGCTTGATATTCTGGAATTTCTGGTTGTTTCTAGTTTTAAGATGGATGTACCCATTTTGGGTTGTGGAGGGAGATGTACTGTGTCTACATACACCTTGATCTTAGATTCCCCCGGCTTCGTTTTCATAGGGGAGAAAATGATCTTGTTTCAATTTTCTCCCTTATTCTACAGAAAATGTGGGCCCATATTACCCAAACACCACGCTTATAATCAAAATGAGAATCATCTTCTTCATAGTCCACTGCAGAGGAGCTTGTCATCATCATTTGAAAATTTCTTACAAATAATTCATGAGAAGATAACAAGTTGTTGTCTGACTTTGGCATCATCCATGTATTGGAAGCTGTAGTGCTTCCCATCCAAAAACCAAAAGAAAGCTTTTACAGTATTGCAATGCCTGTGGTATAAATATGCCCACTTTGTCTGATTTCAAGCCACCGTTGGTTTTACTATCCAGTTTGTAAAATACCAGAATACTTAACTATTGGCTCACAAGCCATTCACACATGGTTTAGCTTACTGCTGGACCTATCGATACTGAACAAGTTTGAAAATTTTGCAGAGAGCTATGGCAAAAAGCAGGGGTAAGTGTTTTATTCTGACCTTTATCCTTTCTCTCTGTCATGTTAAATAATTTTGACTCAAAATCGAACATATGGAAGGTAGAAAACTAGCTTTTGTTGTGCACAGTTCTTATTGCTGGTCTTATCTGATCTCTTATTAATCCAGCTATCTTCATCTTCCTATTGAGAATAAGATTTATATTGGTTTCATCTTTGTAGCTCAGTGCCTGGTTCAGGTATGATCTCAAAACTGTTAATTAAATGAGTGGAATAAATTGTAACTAACCCATTTGTCACACTTTAAGAAAAAAACCTATATCTATGATAATTCTATGAAATGTTATTATTGAAAACATGGGCAAAGCATTTTAAAATACCATTTTTAAAATGAATCCTGTAGTTTTCAGTCTTTGAGTCTTTGTAACAAGATTTCTTACTAAGATGAATTTCGACAAATTGCCTAACTTAAGTCTCATTATTTAATCCATCAAATTAGAAGTCCCTAAATCTGATTTCTAGTCTCAGCCCTAGCATTTAGGGTCCACCTGATTATAACTTCCATGCTTTTAACAATGGCACACACATTTCCGACATGTGCATGCACATGAAATCATATCATAGTTTCATATATCAATAAATGCTAATGAGACAAGCAATTCAGTGCATTTATAAGCAAAATATAACTCATTAATTAACTAATTTTGCTTCCCTTGTTCTAAGCTATTCATTGAAAATATTGGGGAAAATATATATATATAGTCTGTCCAGAAAAGTCCAACTATTAATATAACAATAATGGTTTGCATAAAATCAGTGTAACCTGGCAGCCAGAGATTGGGCTGGAATATGCAGGTGTGAACAATGACTTCACTGTACTTGTCTGTGGGTATTGTAGATGGCATTGAGTGAGCATATGTACTGTGTGGCCATTGCATTCCAAATGGCTGAGCAAGCAGAGCAACAAGTCTCCATCAAATTCTGCATTAAGCTTGAACATTCCTCCACAGAACCTATTTGGATGATTCAGAAGGGTGCAACTATGGCAACTGGTGATTGGCAGCTTCATCATGACAATGTTCCCACTCATGCATCATGTCTCCTGCAGGGTTTTTTTTTTTTTTTTCTGAAACATCAAATCACCCAGGTGACTCAGTGCCCCTACAGCCCAGATTTGGTAGCCTGTGACTTCTGGCTTTTCCCAAAACTAAAATGACGTTTGAAAGAGAAGAAATTTCAGATTGTTGATGAGATTTATGGAAATGTGATAGGGCAGCTGATGGTGAATGGAACTGTGGCAGGTCCCAAGGTGCCTATTTTGAAGGGGTCTGAGGCATCATTGTCCTGTGTACAATCTTTTATCTTCTTCAATAAATGTCTTTTTTTCATGTTACATAACTGGATATTTTTTGGACAGATTATACACACACACATATAGTGTGTGTGTGTGTGTGTGTGTGTGTGTGTGTGTGTGCGTGTATTACCTCTGTATGTATATTTTTAGTGGCTTAAAAACCAGATATTCCAATTTATTTGAGTGAAAGACCAAATGAACTCATAGCAAATAGAATAGGTTTCAGGCAACAAAACATAAGTTATAAATTACCTCCAAATGGCACAATAAATGCACATTTTATGCATTTGTTTTACTATATTCCTCACATTTGAGGTACTTGATTTGTACCTAAGAGAAGTGACTTCTGGAGCACTGTTCACGGACAACCCACTATTTCATTTAGAACAATTATATCATCTTCACAGTCAGAGTTATAGAGATAAAAAAATGTATCTGTATTCTTTCAACACAAAACAAGTTAGCCTCTTCAGCTAGCAGAGAAGAAATCAGAACTTCACAGAACCGTTTCAGTATGTCTGCAGCAAAACCTGTGCCACTCATTTCTTTCTTCAACCCTCTTACTTGTGTTACTATCCATTTCTACAATCAGAAACAAGTTGAAATTGTAATCTAGCCAGGGCTTGATGAACAAAAAAGCAAAAGATTCAAAATTGTCAAAGTGTCTCTTTATTCATGAATTTGAGAAATAGAAGCTTTTGCAAGAATAAATTGAGCATTATACATGCTTATTGAAAGGTATTATTTTCCTAGGAAGTAACTGAGGGTGTTCTACAGCTGTGAGATTTTTTAAAACTTTATTCCCTGTACTGGCTTATGTTATATTCCTTTCATCTGGTTTTCTACCTACCTTTAGCTATGCCAAAAACTTTTATCAGCCTTCTCAGTCTTTTTTTTTTTTTTTTAATCCTTCCTTAGTTTATCTTTTAGGTTCTGCATTTCTCAGACTTTGATCCTAACACATTACTTGTCAGGGTTTTTCTATAAAAAACCTTTTTGTGTGATTCCTTTAGCCCCAGGATTTCAAACTGGAGACTTGAATCTGCCTCCAGCCCCTTACTTATTTTTCAGATGTCATGGCTGCACATAGTCAGCTCAAACACACTGTGTCCAAATAAACTCATTTCCCCAGCCCTCTCTAAAACAGTTTTATAATCTACCCTGTCATCTAAGAAATCTATCATAGGTATTTCTTTCTCACTTCCAAACCTGATCACTTAATGTCAAGAGAATGGAAAAGCATAATCCGATGTTGTCTAGAAAAAAATAGAAAGTTGGATTTTTATGAACAGCCTTAATAATCATAGAGATAATAATAGTCCTATTGTTTTTATTTACCAAATAGTTAATATGTTTGGGATGGTTCTAATTATTTCACATGTATTAAATCACTTAATTTTCATAACACACAAGGTGCTATTAATATCCCTATTTCATAGTTAAGGGATCTGAGATGTTACTCAATTTAGTGATAATAAACATAAGAAAAATAAACTCTGTAAAGTAAACTCTGAAATATTAGGAATCCTTTTACTATAAAGTTTTACTAGTATGTTAATAAATTATTGCTCTTGGGAGTTATTATTCAAGTCATAAGAAACAGCATAAATTGTTTTAAAAGAAAATTAATCTTGAAATTTTACCTTGTTCACCTGCTTACATTTTCTTCAATACACATAGGTGATTTTTAGAATATCATTTCAAGTGGTAATCGAACTTTGGCAAATGAATAATTCATTTCCCCTCAGAACAACCATGGAGACTGTCAGTAGTTTTGGAATGCCGAATGACAGATGTAGTTCTAATATCCAATAGAGCACTCCAGACTTAGCTGCACTCAACACTGCACCATTTGTGTTCACATGGCTCCCCAACATTTATGCTGTTCTCAAGGTGAATCCCCTCCTTCCTTTAACTTTGCCTGATTATAAACATTCATCAGCAGGAGAGTCCTGAGAAGGTAAAAGTGAATATTATGAATCTTGTTCTCTTGATGGCATTTGTTGCTCATGTAAGTTTCAGGGAAATTTTTTAAAAGTATCTTATTGAGTATAATAAATAATAAATTTAGCATATTTTAAGGAAAAGCTAGTTCATAATTATGAGAAAGGCTTTTAATTGGAGATCTTTGGAGCAATAAAGAAAACATAGCTATTTTTCTTTTTTAAAGTAATTAAATATATTGGGTGACATTGGTTGATAGGATCTTATAGGTTTAAAGTGTACATTTTTATGATACATGATCGTACATTGCATTGTGTGCCTGCCACCCAGTGTCACATCATCTTCTATCATCATATATTTGACCCTTTAATGCCCACCCTCTTTTCTCTAGTAATTACCATACTGTTGTCTCTGTCTATGATTTTCAGTTTTATATTCCACATATAAGTGAAATCATATGGCTCTTAGCTTTTTCTGACCGACTTCATTTTAAATAATATTCTCAAGGTCCATTCATGTCATTGAAAATGGCAGTACTTCACCTTTTCTAATGTCTGAGTAGTATTTCATTGTACATATGTACCAAATCTTCTATGTCCAATCCCCTATCGAAGGATACTTTGGTTTCCATATCTTGGCCACTATGAATAGTGCTGTAGTGAGCATAGCGGTGTGTACACCTTTGTGCATAATTTTTAAAAAGATTTTTATTGATTATTTTCATAGAGAAGGACAGGGAGTGGGGAAGAAAGGGAGAGGAACATTAATGTATGGTTGCCTTTCACCTGCCTCCAGCCACGGACCTGGCTGGAGACCTGGCTTGGAACCTGGTTATGAGCCCTGGCTGGATGGGAATCGAACCAGCGACTGTTGGGTTCGCAGGATGGCGTCTTTCTACTGAGCTACTAGCCAGGGCTCATCATTTTTTTTTCTTAGTTTTTTTTGGGTTTTTTTTTTTTTGGTTTTTTTTTTGGTAGAAACTGAGAAGAAGAATTACTGGGTCATATGATAACACTATTCTTAATTTTTTGAGGAACTGTCATACTGTTTTATATAGTGGCTATACTAGTCTACTTCCTATCAGCAGTGAATGAGGGTTGCTTCTTCTCCACAATATCTCCAATACTTGCTATTGTTTGTCTTGTTGATAATGGCCATTCTAACAGGTGTAAGGGGCTAACTATTTCATTGTATTTTGATTTGCATTTTCCTACTAGCTAATGAAGTTGAGCATCTTTTCATATACCTATTGGCTGTTTGTATGTCTTTTCTAGAGAGATAGCTGTTCAGGTCCTCTGCCAATCTTTAAATTTGATTTTGTTTGTTTGGTTTTGAATTGTATGAGTTCTTTATATATTTTGAATATTAACCTCTTGTCAGAGCTATTATTTGCAAATATCATCTCCCATTTGGTGGGTTGCCTTTTTGTTTTGTTACTGGTTTCTTTTGCTGTGCAGAAGCATCTTAATTTGATACAGTCCCATTTATTTATTTTTGCCTTGCCTCTGGGGTCAAATTCATATAATGTTCTCTATGTCCAACATTCATAAGTTTAGTACCTATGTTTATTTCCAGGTAATTTATTATTTCAGGTCTTATACTTAGGCCTTTAATCCATTTTGAATTAATTTTTTTGTACATGGGGACAAACTGCAATCTAGGCTTAATTTTTTTGGCATGTAGCTTTCTAATTTTCCCAGCACTATATATTCAAGGAGTTTACTTTTCTCCATGATGTGTTTTTGGCTCCTTTGTCAAAAATTATTTGCCCATATACTTGTGCTTTCTGGGCTCTCAATTCAGTTCCATTGGTACATGTGTGATTTTCTTCAAATACCAGGCTGTTTTGATTATTGTAGCTCTGGTAGTTTTATGCCTCTGTTTTTATCTTTTTTTTTTCTCAGGATTGCTTTGACTGTTCAGGTCCTTTTGTGGTTCCATAAAAATCTGATAACTTTTTGTTCTATTTATCTAAAAGAACCAGTGGAATTTTTATGGGTGGAGATTGCATTAAATCTGCATATTGCTTTGGGCAATATGGACATTTTAACTATATTTATTCTTCCAATTCATGAGCATGGATTATCATTCTCTTTTGTTGTGTCATCTTCAATCGCTTTTAAAATTGCTTTGTAGTGTTCAGTGTATAGGTCAGGGGTGTCAAACTCATTTTCACATGGGGCCGTATCAACCTCCCAATCGCAGTTGCCTTCAAAGGGCCAGATGTAATTTTCGGACTGTATAAATGTAACTACTCCTTAACAGTTAAGTGAGCTGGGTAGACACAAGGAGCCGGGTAGAAACAAGGTGCGGGACCAAAGGTGCTGGGCCAGATGAAACAAGGTGGAGGGCCAGTTTCAGCCTGCGGACCTTGTGTTTGCCACCTGTGATATAGGTCCTTCACATCCTTTGTTAAATTTATTCCTAGGTATTTTATTCTTTTTGTTGGTTATCATTGCAAAAGGAATTTTTTTTTTTCATTTCTTTTCTGAAGTTTCACTGTTAGTATATAGGAGAGCCATGGACATGTTTATATTAATTTTGTACCTGCAACTTTACAGCATTTGTTTATTGTTTCTAGCAGTTTTGGGGTGGAGTCTTTAGGCTTTTCTATGTACAGAATCATCTCATCTGCAGAAGGTGACAGTTTTACTTCTTCTTTCCCATTTGGATGTCTTTCATTTCTTTCTCTTACCTGATTGCTCTGGCTAGGACTTCTAGAACTATGTTAAATAAAAGGGGTGGAAATGAGCATCCTTATCTTTTTTCTGATTTTAGAGAAGAAGCTTTCAGTTCATAATTGAGCATGATATTGGCTGAGGGTTTGTCATGTATGGTCTTTACTATGTTCAGGTATTTCTATACTCACTTTATTGAGTCTTTTAATCATAAATGGATTCATATCTTATTAAATGCTTTTTTGCATCTATTAATAAGAACATGATTTTTTATCATTTACTTTGTTAATGTGCTAAATTACACTGATCAATTTGCATATATTGAACAATCTTTGTGCCTCTGGAAGGATTCCCACTAGATCATGTTATATTATTTTTTAATGTATTGTTGTATTTAACTCACTAGTATTTTGTTTAGGATTTTTGAATCTGTATTCATCAGAGATATTGTTCTATAGATTTTTTTAGTTTTTTAGTTTTTTTAAAGGAATGTGTAATTTACTTAGTTTTATTTATTTTTAATCTTTATCCAAGGATATGTTTATTGATTTTACAGGTGAAGGAAAGGGAAGAGAGAGGTAGAAAAACATCAGTCAATTGCCTCGTGTATGTGCCCCAAGCAGGACCTAATCCACCATATAAACATGTGCCCTGATTAGGAATCAAACCTGTGTTCTTTTGGTTTACCGTATGCTTCAAATTACTAAACCATACAGGCCAGCATTGTAGTTTTCTGTTTTTGTGTTATCCTTGCTGGGATTTGGTATCAGGGTTACATTGGCCTCATAAAATGTGTAGGGAAGTATTGCCTCTTCTTTTAATTCTTTGGAAGAGTTTGAAAAGGGTAGGGATCAAGTTTTCTTTGAATGTTTGATAGAGTTCTTTAGTGAAGCTATCTCATCCTGGACTTTTATTTTGATGGCTATTTTAATTTGCTTACTGTTTATTAATTTACTTGGACTTTCCAGTTCTTCATGATTCAGCCTCAGAAAGTTATATATTTCTAGGAATTTTTCCATTTCTTCTAGATTATTAAATTTGGTGGCATACATTCTTTCATAGTATTCTAATGCAATCCTTTATAGGTATAATAAATTATAAAATTTAGTATGGTTTTTAAAATGTACATGATTGTGAGAAAGCCTTTTAATTGGAGATACTTAGGCAATATGAAAGATTAGCTATTTTTAAAATATTTTATTTATTATTTTTAGAGAGGGGGGAAGGCAGAGAGGGAGAAAAACATCAATGTATGGTTGCCTTTCACCTGCCTCCAGCTGGGGACCTGGCTGGAGACTTGGCTTGCAGCCTGGTCATGTGTCCTGGCTTGGAATCGAACCAGTGACCTTTGGGTTCGCAGGCTGGCACCTATCTACTGTGCCACCAGCCAGGGCTAGCTATTTTTAAGTTAATGTTTTATGAACCTATATGAGGCTCAGACTGCTTCAGGAATTGTAAGGTTTATGAAGGAAGAAATGGAAGGAAGGAAGGAAGGAAGGAAAGAAGGAAGGGGAACTTTTTAAAAACACAATTGTCTTTATATTATTTGAAAAATCCTAGTTCAGTATTCTACCTGAAATAATATATATTTTTGATCCTCAGTAACTTACCTTGGTCAAAGAAATTCTAGGCTTCAGTATCACTTTCTCTCTGACCTCAGACCTATTTAAGATTGCAAATATGAATTAAACAACCTTTGGCTTCCAAAGAATAAAGGAAAGAAAATTATCATCAAAAGATATAAAGACCTGTGTTCCTACAGGTACTCCATCTTACATTTTTTATTACAAGTATGAACCACATATCCATTCCATATTTTTAAATTTAATTTAATTTTTGTTGTATTACATCCATCCCCTTTTTACTCCCCACTTTCCTTTTCCTCACCCACTCACTCCCCTACAAAGTCAGTCCCACTTGCTGTCCATGTCCATGGTTCTTCCATACTTGGTTCTTGACTAAACTGTTCCCCTTCTTTGCCTCTTCCTCCCCCTTCCCCATTCCCCCCTTCCCCCTACCCACTTAAGGTCTATTCACTATATTCATGTATCTGGTTCTGTTTTGTTTGTTGTTTGTTTTGTCCATTATTGTCCTGTAACGGGTGAGATCATATGGTATTTTTTCCATTCCATATTTTTAAAAACCGTATTATTAAAAAAATTCCTCTGATGTTTTCTATAAAGGACAACTCATATCAAATACACCCACCTAGCGCAATAATTCACCTCCTAAAGCCTTGTTTTCAACCAAAATGTCAGCACAATGATCAATTCAACAGGATATTATGCAATGAAAATACATACCAATTAAGGTCCCAAAAGTAGATAAATATCATTAAGTGAAAATAGAGTCAGCCTCTAGGTCTAAACTCCAATTTATCATTAGTGTTCAATCTTTCTCATCAGCAACTCTTTATAATTGAATAACTGATAAAATGAAATCATTTGTATTTTTATTAGCTTATGTTTCAGTGGTATAAAACAATATATGTACTTTATAGAGGGTTATCTTTGAAGCTTTACATTCTTATTTCTTTAAGTCAAAATCATAGCCATTTGACAAAGCAGATCTGAGAGAAAATGACGTCTAGGTAGAAATATCATAGGAATATACAGAAAACAGCTAGAAAAAAAGATGCAAACTTTATTTTTATTTATTAATTTTTTTAATTTTTTATTATTTTCCAGAAAGAGGAGAAGGGAGAGAGGCAGGCAGAGAGGGAGAGAAATATCAGTGTATGGCTGCCTTTCACCTGCCTTCAGCTACGGACCTGGCTGGAGAACTAGCTTGCAACTTGGTTATGTTGTCCTGGCTGGTAATCAAACCAGTGAGTGACCTTTGGGTTCACAGACTGGCACCTTATCCACTGTGCCACTTGCCAAGGTAAAAGATACAAACTTCAGAGATATGACTTTAGGGTGACTGGAACTCCTTTTATAATTACCCTACATATTTTTTCAACTTATTCCATTATGACATACATATATTCTAATGATTATGTATCTTTAATTGTTTTATCAAACAGGGCATGGCCAACATATACTATTATTAGTACACTATTATTTAGTAATATTAGTAAAACAGAATTGACTGGAAGAAACAAGTGTTTTAAATTCCATTTTGTGTTAAGACACTGTTAAATGGACTTATTAAAACCTTAATAAAAAAGAATTAGCAGATTGACCCTCTCTCTCAAACACCAGTGATTTTTTCTCAGATTTTCGTGGATGTGGGAAAATATAAAGCTTAGTTCTAGGGAGGAAAAAGATAAACAAGAAGTCTCTAAATTCATGTTATTTGATTTATATCTGAATTAGTTAATAATAAGTATAATTTGTGAACTACCTCCTACACTGACCATGTTTTATGACTTTCTGCAAATATCAGATTTATGTTTCATAACAATTCTGTTAGGCAAACACAGACTCGAGTGAAACAATTTATCAATAAGAGAATCTTTATGTCTTTACATTAACTGGCAAATATGATAGAAATGTAATAAAAACAGAGCATAGTCAAATGTAATCTGACTTGAAACTGTTCTGTCAACTACAATAGATGGCAAAACAAATAGGTTCTTTCCGTAGTTCACTGAATCATAAATATTTTTTATTGCCTGGCTTTTATTCTCCGTAAAAGAGGCAATTTATAGCACAGTATTATAAATGAAATAATTTTAGGGTCCAAATGATTTGCTTCATAATATTTTTCATGCTACATTACTTTTTTACCCTGTAGTCCTTTTTTACCCTTAAATTTTCTCATCTCCCACAGTCCTCTTCTTCCACAACCATCAGCTTTTTTTCTGTACCTATGGGTCTATATCTATTTAATTTTGTTTCTTTATTTTGTTTTGTTAGATTCAAATATCAGTGAAATTATATAGTACTTGTCCATTTTTGTCTTATTTTCATTCAGTATCATACCTTCTATGTTCATTCACATTGTCCCAAGTAGCTAGATTTTATTTTTTATAGTTGAGTAATATTCCATCTTATATATGTATGTATATGTGTCACATCTTTATCCCTTCATTACCAATGGACTCTTAGATTGTTTCCACACCTTAGGGTATACTTTCTTCAAATAAATGCCCAGACATGGAATTGCTGGTTCATATGGCAATTTTATTTTTAATTTTTGAGAAACCACCACACTGTTTTTAATAGTTACTGTACCAGTCTGCATTCTCACCAACAGTGCAAAAGGGTTCCTGCTCTCCACATCCTTGCCAATATTTGTAATTTGTTGATATTTTGATGATAGCCATTCTGATAGGCTTGAGGTGATATATCATAATTTCTACCTAACTAAAATTAATCGCTGCCCTGGCTGGTGGCTCAGTGGATAGGCACTGGCCTGTGAACCTAAAGGTCGCTGGTTCAATTCCCAGTCAGGGCACATAACCAGGTTGCAAGCCAGGTCTCCAGTCAGGTTTGTAGCTGGAGGAGTCAGATTACATTTGACTATGCTCTGGTGAAAGGCAACCATACATTAATGTCTCTCTCCCTCTCTGCCTCTTTCCCTTCCCCTCTCTCTGGAAATAATAAATAACATCTTTTAAAAAATAAAATAAAATTGCTTGTTTAGAGAAAAGTTAATTTTTTTATAACTTCTCTTATCAGATTGGTATCTTGTATTCTTTTGTTTTCATGTGGCCTAAGTTTCTGAACTTGAACTATTTTAATTTAACAGTAATGTGTGGCTATTTTAATGTTTAGTTTTCTGGAGCTCTAGTTTTTAATGGCTTCATTTTGGAGGATTTTTTGACATTAAGAAAATAAATAAGAAATTTAACAAACAGATGCCCTTATACGATAACGACTTCCTGTCTTGTAAGAAACCCTAATGCCTATTGGCTGATTGAACTAACAAAATACAAAGTAAAGCTCCAAATACAAGGATTAACTTAATATACAAGTATCAAAGGAAGATTTTATTATGTTATCACAACAAACTTACATGGTTTCACTGATCTGGTTTATTAGAAACATAAAAATAATTTCCTATGACTTCACTATAATTGGAAAGCATTGCAAATATATGAGATCTGTCCTGAAAGTATCAGTCATGCTAACTGTTTTAATTATATTTACTTTGGCTCAATACTTTAGGGATAGATCTTGTATATATATAGATGTTAAGATTCTCTGAAGATAAAGATGCTTGATAATATGGATTACAATGATTAAAGCAGGCTAATAATGAATCTTACTAGTTTTTCTCTTAACTTCTTAAAGAAATAAACATACACATGTATGAGATGAAATCCTTGACCAGTCTTAATTAGGAGGGGTAGACAATTATGGATTTTTCTATAGCTAGAAAAAAATAATTATATATTAGTTCAAAAAATTCATTTATCATTTAAGAAGACAGAAGAAGAGCAATGCAGATATAGTACAAAAGAGAGAAATACTTATTACCTTAAGGATTTCTCATTACAGGAAGTGGCAGAATATTTTAGAGAAAGCTCATTTCATTTTTACTATGAGAGTTAAAAAGGCATTTTTTTCTCTATGAGATGAAGATAAGGATTTATATTCATGGCAGTCTTTTTCTTTTTTTAAAATTTCATTATTTTTTAGAAAGAGGGGAAGGGAGACATCAATGAATGGTTGCTTTTCACCTGCCTCCAGCCACAGACCTGACTGGAGACCTGGTTTGCAACCTGGTTATGTGCCCTGGCTGGGGAATTGAACCTGCGACCTTTGGGTTCGCAGGCTGGCGCCTTAACCACTGTGCTACCAGCCAGGGCCATGGCAGTCTTTTTTGATACTATTATTATGTTTCAAACATCTAAGTATAATAGATTTACAATATCATTTAGTTTTTATAATAACCCTTGGAAAATACTAGTATATTCCCATTTTAAAGATAAGAAACCTGAGGCTTTCAGAGGTTTAATAATTCAACCAAGAAAAAAAATATAAATAGTACAGCTAGAGTTGAAATTCTGGCACTCAAGTCTCAAAAGTCTAAAGCATTCATAAGCTTTTTTATGAGGTCTGTCCCAAATGTATCAGCCACGAAAACTGTTGTAATTAGATTGACTGTGGCCTGATACTTTCGGGACAGACCTCAGACAGGGCTTCCTATGAGAATGAGAATGCAAACTTCGGAACAAGATGAAGTGAAAATGGACTAAGGCTTCCATAAGCACTGACGCCGGTACAAATAAATAATAGGCTTATTTGGTTATAATAAAGGACAAACTTATCAACCCAGCAATGTAGAGGTCAAACATCCAAAACATCCAAAGCTCTCCTTGAATAAAAGAAAAATATTGTTCAAAGAAATCAAATATTCAATGTCAAACACCTTACATAGATGAAAATGTCCAGGGAGAAAATAGAAGTGAAAGAGAGTAGAGATCCAGTTGACAAGTAAAAATTTAGCTCTGGGGTGTGGTATTTATTAAAAATACGTGATTCCCATGGAACATGTTGTAGTTGTGCAACCTGTTTGAAAAGCATGGGAGGATGAACACAAAATAGGGCTTCATCTGACTGCAGCACTGTTTCTAGAGCTGGTTGCTCGGCCATGTGTAATAGCTAATGTTGATCTTGATGTGATCACTCTCTCAACTAGATGAAAACAACTCAAAACAAAAAACCAAGCAGTGGAAACATCATATACATAATACATCATGAATGGAAGGTTGTTTTTCATTAATGTGCTTGCGCTAAGAAACTTTTTACTTTTTGCTAAAATGCGTATTAATGATCAAGGCTTGGGGAAAATGATGCAAAGTCCACATCATCTAACGTGGGTTAACTGACATATTTGTCCTTTGCCTAAGGATGAAGAAAAAAAGTAATTGTGGCACATACTTACTGATTAACCCAAATATATAATTCTATCTATATAAAGCAATAGTAATTTAGGATTAATGTACTCCTTATTTATAGTTCAGCCAAGGATATTAAATTTTGCCATAGTCGGAAGGTTAGGCTACATTTAATCATTTCCAAAGTAGGTAAGATGAACAACATTAATTTTGTCAAGCTTAAATTTGCTTTTAAGAAGTCATCTTGCTTAGAGAATTAACTTGCAAAAAGTGAGTGATTACAGGATACCAAAAATAAAAGTAATATCATGCAGTATACACTGAGTATTTTATCAACTAGGACATGAGGATGCTGAAAATCTTGCTCCTGGCGGCACCCCGATGAGACAGCAGGAGGGCAGCAGACACAAACCAATGGGCCTTTAAGTGTCCCTCCTTCTTAGTTTTAAAAGATTGTTTGCTGAAATCATTCCTATAATAAAAGACTGCATATAATTAGCATGGGGTGGGGATGTTTTTCCCTCCATTAAATTCTCTTCTTACTAGATGAATTATTTTGTCCCACATTACTGTTTTCACTATTTAGAGATTAGACTCAGTAACACCTAAATAGGATTACCAGTGGTAAAATGTCTAGAAAGCCTGAAATATGAATAACACTGAAAGATTTGAGGATATGTAGCCTGGGGAAAGACTTAGGGGGTACAAAAAGTTTGCCTTTGGATGTTGAAGATGCTTCCCTGTACTCTATTGGAATCAGATACAGAACAAGGAGGAAGCTTTTAGTTTAATATAGTTGTGTCCTGTAAGCATTATATATATATGGTCAGTAGAAAAAGGCTTGGGGAGGGCAGGCTATCTGTCTGTGAACAATTTAGGACACTACTGTATTGAAGGGAACTGGGCTTCCTACTGATAATTATAAGAAATAATAAATATCTACTATGTATTGAGAGTACTACTATGTTCCAGGCATTGTATTAGGTGGTTCATAAGAAATAATTAAAGGTAGCAACAGGTAGAAATGACCTCTTTTACATATAAAGTGGTTTTGACCTTTACTAGCCATACCTCAAAATTACACAATATATCATCAGGAATTTAAAACTATTTATTTTATATAACTGATTCACTTTTTATACTATATTATGTTGCCTCCTTTTCAGGAGAGAAGTTCTTCATTACAATGCATACTTAAGAGATGAAACTCTTTGAAGTAAACTGTGGGGTCTCCTAGTTAAGCTCAGGGACTGGGAGACCCCAAATCCTGCATTTGTATGAGAGTATGTGTACACTGCTGACTTAATTTATCTGATCAATCATTTGAGAAAGGTTTAGACTATTTTTTAATTAAAGAGAAAGAAAATTCTTAACTCTAACTCTAGGATCCTTAATGAGAACTAGAAGGGCCCCAGAGAGCTTTTACTGAAGGATTCTACCAGGGTTAGCATAAAAAATTTAAACCATTAGGGTGATTTACCTTTCCACAAGAGTGTGTGTGTGTGTGTGTGTGTGTGTGTGTGTGTGTGTGTGTGTGTGTATGAGAGAGAGAGAGAGACAGAGAGACAGAGACAGAGAAGGAGGGAGAAAGGGAGGGAGAGAAAGATTTGGCTTAAAGGGACTTCATAAATTTTGCTAACAAAAGCTGAAAGTTCCCTCTTTTGGGAGAACCTGTGTATGTGGGAACAGGGAGGAAAACAGTCTCATGCTAGGTTTTTTGGTTTGTGATTTTATTCCTCATGACAGTGCTGCAAAACTGTTCCCTTAGTGCATGGAAAACTAAGATTCCAGGATGATGTTAGTGGTCACACAGCCAGTAAGTGGAGAAGAAGAATCTGACCTTAAGTCCATCTGGATCAAAAGCTCTTTCCACTGTGCTCAATCCTTTCCTTTCAATAAACATTTGTCTTTGGGAATAAAACAACCTTGGTTGTAGCCAGCAGAATCATGTCAGCAGTACATTTTTCTAGGCTACAAAAGTCAGAAGAGGCACGGAGCAGTCAGCAGTGGGTGGGACAGAGCCCAATCCCTGAAGAAATGGATGGGTGGGCCGTAATGAGTGCAATTAGGTGAAGGGTGTGATCGGAAAAGAATCACCGGAGGAATGAGCAGGGTCAGCCCATTCGGTGGCTGGGTGAGCGCTGCTCCAGCCTCCGGTCAGCTGATTTCTTGGGGCAATGACCCAAAGGCCGAATGGGCAAATCTCATTTACCCAAAGGGAAGTGATATTTTTGCCATTCTTCCTTTCTAAGCTTCTGAAAGCTTGTACTTGGAAAGGAGCAAGTAGCACGGAGTTGGAAATGATTGTGGACTGGGAGAAAAATATCTCCTTTGTGATTCCAGAGGAGGAAAACAAATGTTCTAGTTGCTTTCCTCCAACTCAAGAACTTACTGATTCTGAGTGACCAGTAATGCAGAGACAAGCTAATTACAGCTTGCAGGATATATCATAAGAAAGCTTGATACAAGCATAATGCAAAGTTTATTTTTCTACAGAGGGGCTAGTGAAAAATATCCTTAAAATGATTTACAGGTTGCAAGCCAGGTCCGTAGCTGGAGGCAGGTGAAAGGCAACCATACATTGATGTCTCTCTCCCGCTCTGCCTCTCTCCCTTCCCCTTTCTCTAAAAATAATACGTAAAATCTTTAAAAAAAAGATTCAAATGCCACTAATCTCTAATAGTCAGCATTAATTGAGCATCACCTTGCCTCCAGCACTGTATTGTATACTTTACACCAAACGCGTGGAGATAAGTATTACTCCTTATCCTTTTTCAGATGAGGAAACTGAGATTCCTAGACATGCGAGAACTTGCCCAAATTGCACAGCCAGCAAATGCCACAGATGAGATGAATGCCCAGCCCTTTGGTTCTCCTCAATGACCGATTTTCTACTGTAGCATGCCGACTTCCTCATGGGCTTGGTTTTCCATCTTTTCAAACAATCCCTCTACATCATGCCAACTATACATATATCGATCCCTTATAAGTATCAGTGTTAGAGAGTATGTTTCTAAACTAAGATTATTAGTGTAAAAATTGCAAAGCTCCTTTTTTAAAAATTAAGCAAATGAAACTGTTGATAAGGAGGCTTTCAACTCGTAAGCAAAGTCTTCATTAATTTTATCCACTCCAGTATGCCTAGTTAGCATAATCATTGAGTAGCAGTTAATTACTTCACAACACAGCACACACTTCATACACGTGCTATTTAATCAGTGATTGGGACATGCCTTTCTTTGTTCCAGATTCATTTAATCACAAAGGATAAATCCGTGATACACTGTGTGATACTTGAATACATTATGTTTTCCATAGCTTTTGAAAACTAGTTTTGTAGTATGAAAAACATTATATGTAAACATAAAAAATTAATGACCTGGTTATTGTCTAATCAGGGCCCAGGGTGTTTCCCTGTGCAGCTCTTAACACTTAATCGAATCCTAAAGCCTTAAGAAAATGAAATGAGAGAGCAGGTTTATTGAATGAACAGAATGTTTCTTTCCGGACCACTAGCCCATGTTTTACTGGTGTGCATTTAAACTGACACTGTATTGTTATGAAGTATCTCAGTGGCACCCTAGGTGTGTTACCCAAAGTTCTGCATGCTCCCAGCTAGAGGTAAACTATAGAAAACAGGGCTTAATAATTCTCTCCCTTCTGCACCCTCTTTTCTTTAGGACCTCCTGCTAACACATACATACCTGTTTATCTATCACTGACATTTTCTTTTACAAACATGATTAAACATCAATAGTTTTTCTTCAAATATCATTTTCAGCATGCTAGACATCCATTTAAGATGAGCTTACTGATTATTTTTAATATATATCTTTACCTATAGCTCTTAAAATCCTCTACCAATGACCACTGTTTTTTGTTTTGTTTTGTTTTTTTTTTTTAATTTATAGCTCCATTTCTCATTTGTTTTTCAGTTACAATCTATTTGTTTTTGGTAAAGCTAATCTTTTTTTAACTCATAAAATATGAGTTTTTATGTAACCTAGTATTCCAATCTGTTCCCCCAAACTATGAGGTTTAATTCTCAGTATCTGGACCAAGGCTCACCTATTTCAAGAAACTCGCCTTAATTCATCTAAGCTAAGCATCGCTCTGTTATTTCTTTTTCTTCAAGAATGTATGTATTCAACCTCATTTATTCATTAATTATCTCACAAATATTTATGAGTTATTCATTATATGCCAAGTCCTAAAAAAAAAAAACAAAAACAACAACAATACAAGAGAGATTGAGATATGCATGGTTCTTGCATTCACAGAGCTTGCAACTTGTGAGGAATGTTAAGAAGCCAAGAGAAATGATAATAAAGCAAACAGCAGCCAGAAAGGTCTTATGGAAGCATGTAAAAGTGGCACCTAACCAGACTTAAACTTTATATAAGGCTTCTTGGATAAGATGAAATCTATAGAGTCCTGAAAATATAATAAAGATTAGAAAGGTTAGAATGAGTTCTAGGCAGAGAACAGTATGTGCAAATTCACAAGAGAAAAGATTTAGGAATCATTTAAAATGAATGGAAGGCAGAATATAAGTTTATGATTTACAAAGGCTATGTATGATAAAGAAAAGTGAGGGTCATCATAAAGAGCCTTGCAAGTTGATAATTTGTACATGTTTAGCATAACTTTTTATGCATTATCATCTTATAGTTAAATTAATCCAAAGTATTTAAAATTCAGGAGGAGTATAGACACCATGGACTATTCTATTTTAATTGCTTGTATGGTGAATGCTTCACTTAAAGTGGTTGTTCAGGAAATGTTTTAACTGACCTACATTTAAGTAGTTGTTAAAATTTTTATCCTCCCCTCCACTTTTCTAAGAAGATAGTAGGAATATTTTTTTACTTAGTAGAATAATGGGACTTTCATAAAACAGTTTAAAGTTAAGACACTTGTAGGAACAATGCCTGTGTAATTTCTAAATTCAGTTTCATTTGTATGTTATCTTTTATACGTGAAGATTAAAAAAAAACAAACATATAGTTGACCCAATGTGGTAATAGAAAGAATTGATATCACTGACATATGTTAGAATGTTTAAAAACTGACAAAAATATATCTGGTCATTAGCATATTCCTTAGCTAAGGTCCACTATTCTCCAAATGTTAGAAATAGTCTTGCTTCTTAGTACCATGTGGGAAGGAGGCAATGGTCAGAAAGGGATAGGAATTTGCTGAAAATGTCAGCCCTCACTGTTATAAAAGTTGATATTATGGAAAACTCATATGCTGACCCTGTGATTTATATGTAAGCATCATGCCTCTCTGCATCTCTCAAGTTCACCACATCTGAACCACGTGGTTAGATTAGCACACTTTCTAAATGGGACTGGGAATAAATTACATGTTTTAATGTATATTAAAATTGTAGAGAAAATTGTCAACAATAAAACAGATAAGCGAATAAAAATGACAAGATGCAGTGGTTCAAGTTAATTCAAGTTCTTTAAATATTTGCAAAACTTTGAAGAAAGTTTTAAAAATCTAAAACCAAATAAAAGGTCATGAGAGAGGAAAATCTTTTATTTAATAAGTCTTGCAAAAAGTTATACCCTATTATGTTACTTGCAGGTGAAATCTATATACCACATGCACATCTTTTAAATTATTAGAAATATAAACAAGCAACTAAGATTGTGTAACTTTTAATCAAGAGAAATACAATGAGGCTTATGTATAATGGACATAACAGGCAGTCATAAAAACCAAATACTGAAAATAAACCAAATACAAAAGGTAAATGAACACATAAATGTGTGTATCTTATAATAAGATGTTATCTGGCAATAAAACAGAATGATTTACTGGTACAACTCAACAGTATGTATAAATATTAAAATATCATGCTCGTTAAAAATACCAGCCCCTGGCTTGTGGCACAGTGGGTAGGCACCAGCCTGGAAACCCAAAAGTCACTGGTTCAATTCCCAGCCACGGCACATAATCAGGTTGCAAGCCAGGTCTCCAGCCAGGTTCATGGCTGGAGACAAGTGAAAGGCAATTATAGATTGATGGTTCTCTCCCTCTCTGCCTCTTTCCCTTCCCCTCTCTCTAAAAATAGTAATAAATAAAATGTCTTATATATGTATACATATATACATAGATATATATACATAATCAGACAAAAAAGAGGACATACATTACGTAACTCATTATGAGATCTTGGAGCAGACAAACTAATCCATCGTGACGGAAAGCAGGTTAGTAGTTGCCTGAGGATTGTATGGAAGAAGAAGGAGATGAGGAGGTTTGTTCGAAAAGGGGCATGAAATGTTTAGAGTGATGGAGATGTTCTGATCTTGATTAGAATGGTGCTTACATAGATGCATACATATGAAAAACCTCATCAGACCTGAAGCTGTTACTGTCTTTAAGTTGCACCTTGCTTTAAATTTTAAAAAATACATTTTTAATATCTTCCTGATAACATCAGCTTATATTATTTGGAATGATAATAATGAAAGGTAGCCTTTCAGAAAAAAATTGAAGTAATATTCACTTTTGATAATATTGCAAGATTTGGGGATTCCTAGATTATACCCTGGCTATAATTTGGTAATGAGTAGTCCAACTGCAACAAAATGGAGAATTTAAAAGCTTTACTAAAATGTAATATGTAAACATCTTTAAATTTCTCAAAGTTTAATGTTCTATTTTAACTTCAATCCCTAATTTCATGGAGAGGATTGTCATTGTTCTGTATTGTAAAAGACCAAAATCAGAAAATAGTGGATTAATTCCAAAAATTTACAGATAAAACTTTGACCGGTAGTGTCAAAGCAGTTTGGGTCTCTTCACTTCTTTTCATTTTATTTTTAATTTTAATTTATTTATTTTTTATTTATTATTTTTAGAGAGAGGGAAAGGGAGAGAGGCAGAGAGGGAGAAAGACATCAATGTATGGTTGCCTTTCACTTGCCTCCAGCCACGGACCTGGCTGGAGATCTGGCTTGCAACCTGGTTATGTGCCCTGGCTGGGAATCAAACCAGTGACCTTTGGGTTTGCAGGCTGGCACCTTATCCACTGAACCACCAGCCAGGGCTCTTCACTTCTTTTTAAAGAGAACACTGAAAAATAGTTCTAACTTTCCTAGATTATTTTCATAAGCTTTTATTGAAAAAAAAAACTTAAGCATATTAAAAAGAAGTCATCACAATATTGACATCATTTCTTTCTTTATATTGTTTCTGTCTTTGAGGCGTATTTGTCAGTAGTATTCTACAGTTCTAAAAATTGTGAAGCAGAAGATCTTGTATATTTCAAGCTAGCATTTATTTCTAGTCAACCTTTTTCTTAGAGTTAGACATGTTGGGGATATTAAGTGTTGCTTCATCTCTCAGTTCAAAGAAGCCTGTGCTTATTTGTCATGTTCTATTCCACTTCTCACTGATAAAAGCATTCATGCTTTCAGTTGTACATTCTTACACCCCTTACACCCCTGTGAACCACAAGGATTAAGTGAATTTAAGTGATTCTTTCAGGAGAGATAAAAGGTCAAGAATTTTGGGACCCCTCTTCTAACATGTGTTTCTTTTTCTTTTAAAAGCCTTGCAATATATTTCAGAAATATTACCTAGGACTATTATTTTTCTCCATAAAAAGAAAATTTTAAATCAGACATAGCTAAACAAGTTGAAATATAATATTTAATAAGAACTTGATCCTATTTTTGATAGAAAGAAAATTATTGCCTTTTTTCACATGAAACCAGACACGGCAGCCAAAAGCTACATGAGATTGGTAATCTTTTGTTTTCCAAAGATTTTATTCATTATTTTTAGATAGAAGGGCAGGGAGGGAGGAAGAAAGTAAGAGAAACATCAATGTATGGTTGCCTTCATCTGCCTCCAGCTGGGGACCTGGCTGGAGGTCTGGCTTGCAACCTGGTTATGTGCCCTGGCTGGGTGGGAATCAAACCAGCGACCTTTGGGTTCACAGACCAGTGCCTATCCACTGAGCCCCCCAAACAGGGCTTTGGTAATGTATTCTTAAATGACCCCTTAATCTTCTGGCCAAAGCGTAGACAATAAGTGATATCTCATTATATGGTACAATTTTTATAGCTGCCTCAAAACCTTTATAAAATGATTGGATATAAATCAGTCCATTAAGAGACTGAATAAATATTAGGCTTTTCAAAGCTACATAATCATTATTTTTTTAACTTTTTTTTTATTATAGTTTAGCCCCCTTATATTTGCTCACTGTAATCACCACACTATTGTCCATGTCCATGAGTTCTTTTCATTTTTCAATCCCTCCACCCCCTACTAACCCCTCATTTAGCTGTCATCTTCTTTATGAGTCTGTCTCAATTTTGCTCGTTAGTTCAATTTTTTCCTATTAGATTACACATAGGGATGAAATTATATAGTATTTTTCTTTCTTGGACTGGCTCCTTTCACCTAGCATAATGTTCTCCAGGTTCATCTTTGCTATTACAAAGGGTAAAATTTTCTTCCTTTTTATGGCTGAGGAGCATTCCATCATGTAAGTGTCCCATATTTGTTTTATCCATTCATCTATTGAGGACACTTGGGCCGCTTCCATATCTTGGGCTTTATAAATAATGCTGTAATGAACATTAAGGGTGCTTATGGTTTTTCAAATTAGTGTTTTGCATTTCTTTGGACATATTCCCAGAAGTGGGATTGCTGGATCAAAAGGCAGAGCAGTATGGAGATATCTCAAAAAATTAAAAATGAAGCAACATGTCTGTTAATGGGCTAAATGGGATGAACACATTGTTTTTATTTGTCAGTCCCCACCTGTTCTACTACCTGAACGTAAGTCCATTTTTCACTTTAGGTGTTCACAGTTTTTTCCATCTATAGTCATCCAGAGCCCATGAATATAAGCAGTAACCTTTTAAATTAAATTGCTTATTAACATGTTCAACATATATTTATTGGACTGAACACCATTGGATGAGGTGCTGAGAAAAGATGTACATATGGGCCCAGTCCCTGAGAAGCTGAGTCTTTCCTTTGTCCATTCCATTTTCTATGTGTTTATAAATTGTGCCTACAATTCCCAATTTTTAGAAATTAATATTTTCATTAGGAAGTTACAAATCCTCTAACAGTATTTCACAGGCATATTTTAAACCGTATATTTAGCTCCTTATTGGGAAGGGGGGATTATAATCAAAACAGGTGCATAACAATAGTAAAGCAGAAGTGAATCAAATGATGACATTCAGCTCCTAATAGTATAATCAGACTAACAGTAGAAGCTTGGTTAGATGGGGTGTCAGAACTCTTCTCTAGTTAGGAGTGAGACTCAAACCTGGTTGTGCTCAGGGATTCACCAGGGGCACAAGTTGAATATCAATATTCCCAGGCTTATGGGCAGATTCTGAGTTAGTAGTTGCATGCAGGGAGGTGGGCAGGGGCAATTCAGTATTTAGTTTCAACTAAGCAGCTGGGTGATATGGTTGAACTGAATATCAACATTTAGAAACCACCGATTCAGCCCATTCTCTTTCATTCTTCCTATACTTCTTAAGTCGCCTTGTCTCCCACTCAACTATCAGTTGGAGTTTTCACTTAAAAATGTGCTCTGGCTGATGTGGTTCAGTTAGTGGGAGTGTTGTTCTGTAACTGAAGGGGGTAGAGGGTTCAATTCCTAGTCAGGGCGCATACCTAGGTTGCAGGTCCAATCCCTAATACAAGAGGCAACCAATCAGTGCTTCTCCCTAACATTAATGTTTCTCTCACTCCCTTCCTTTCTCTCTAAAAAAAAGTGGGGTGGGGGAAAACAAAGAAAAAACTGTCCTCAGGTGAAGATAAAAAAATAAAAATAAGAAATCTTTGTTGAGCACATGCTATATTGTAACTCCTGTATATCCTGGCTTTCATTTTAAAAGAAAGGTGTGATTCTGTTTGACTGTTTAAATAGAAAAATTGGGAATGAGTTTAAAAGCTCTGTTCTAGTACTTCTGGCTCTTGCTAAAATGCTCTCTGGAGGACCACATTTATTTGGGGCTGTGAAAAAATAAAAGGACAATGACAAATTGAAGAGTGTGCAGAGAAACAAAGTGATAAAATGTTTAGACAACAAGGTTTGTCATAAAAGGTGAACCTAACTTTATATGCTTAGTCTGAAGGAAAAGATGGAAACCTAAGGGACACATGAAAATGATTCAAAATACACAATGAGATACACACTGGCACAGAAATCAATTATTTTCATTAACAAAGGACAGGTCTTGGGTGACAGCTTTAGTCCCTGCCAGGACTATAGGATGCGAGATTCAACATTAGAAAAGGCTTTAAAATTTTTTTAATCTGCTATGTATGAAAAGCAGGTAAGAGGAGGTATTAAAAACAGGTATCAAGAGACATCATTGTGAAAACTTCTTTGACAGACATATTTAAGGTTGAGATGGGATATCCATCCAGCAGATATGATGCTTTATATATGAAATCAGTCCTGCTACTACTTCTTCAGTATGAGGAAGTAGGTGAATATACATTGTGGCTGTTATCAGTACTACAGACTCTGTATGGTGAAAATATGGAATCGTTAATGGCTTTTGTTTACACTAATTATCTGCCTGCATTCGCATGCATAATTTTCCATTATTCTAAAATTTCTTTGTCCAGCCAAGGTAGAACTTATCAATAATCCAACATATGTGTGAAACATAGGTATCAGACACAGTTATACAGAGCATATAATGGTTACCTTTTAAATTTTTAACAATATTAAAACAAAAAAAAATTCGATTATTTTTCCTGCAAGCAACCAGAAAGCTAACTCTTATTTATACATATATATTTTACTATCTTTCCATTTCCTGGCTAACCATTCACTTCACTTCATCATTCAGAAGTGCATATGAACCAGAAACCTCAGAGTAACTTGCATTTTACCTTTCCTGGAGTAATCTGAATTTTACCTTGTCACTAACAAGCACATTGTGTTCATAAGTGTTTCTTTTAGAGGCCTAAACTAGTTCAGTAAAATTATGAAAATAAATGGTTCCAAAAGAGCCCTTAGTGAGGATATGTAATTAGCTATCTGTAGAGATCAAAGCACCCATTTCCCATTTGGTCCTCAAAGGAAACTTATTGTGACCCAAAGCAGTCACTGTTTTGTGTTTGGGGTTTATCCATTGCTAGCGAGTGTTAATTGAGAGCTCATGGACTGTAATTCCTAACCTCTCATAGCAGGCCTAAAAGTCACTAATTATTCTCTTGTTTAATACCTTTCTAGAAGGGTTACAGTGATTAATGTGCTCTAAAAAAGTACAAGGTCCAGTTCATGGGATAATATATATTTGGCGAATATCTGTTGATAATGAGTGAAACACATGTTTCTTTGTATTTGGGGGCTGAAGGTTGCTTTTATTGTTGTTGTTATTATTATATTGTTTTTTTCCAGTGTTCAGTATTCCAAGGATGACATAATGGGTCCTTATTATACAAGCACTGTACTGAAATTAGCCAGCCCAGAAAGAGCATCTGGCATGAAGACAGTGAAAAACACTCTTACATGATTAGGGTATTCAAAACTCTGGACTCTGCCCCTCGAATGTGTCATTGGGAGAAGCCCTGTTATTCTTATTAAGTATTTGAAATTATTAGTAAGTTTAACCCTTAAGGATCTTAAATATTTTTCCAAAATAAGAGCCAAATAATAACTGATATGTTGTTATTGGTTGTTGTATTGGTTTTAAAGTTAGAGTATACTATTATTTAACACAAGAGAATGAAATATTAGTATTCGATAATAACCCCAGGGTGGACAGTTTGCAAAGCTTATGTTAAAAAATGAGTGATCTCATGATTAGAGATGAGATATGGATATTTAATAGTCAAAAAGTTGAGAATAAACTTAGTGGCTGGAATGTAGGACAAGAAAAACCTGAGGACAATGAGGAACAACTGTATTATTTGTAGAAGAGTTCATGCTTGCAGATGCAGATTTTAGCACATAGAATCAATGTTAAGTTCATTAAGATAGCATTAGGAAACCAAGGTGGCTGAACAATGATCTGAAGTCATATCTCTTTTCTAACTCCATTTCCCAGAAGCCCTTACAAAGTTCCCCTAATGAATAATCCAGGACCTTTCTTCTGCCACTTCTGCCTTATTCATATTCTTTTCTTGGCAACTTTCTCCAGAGATGCTCCTTCTTTGCTGTGGGAGGCACTGAGAATCCTGATTCTTATGCAAACTCTCTTCTATTAGCTCTTTCTACCCTATTGTCCTTTTGTGGCATTTTTATAGTAACCTTCAAATATGTCCTTCTTCTTTTTCTCCTTCTTTTATTGTTGTTGTATTATAGTTGTTCCATTTTTCCCCCATTGCTCTCCTCTGCCCCACCCTTCCCATCCCCTCTCTCATGGTCAATCCCCACCTCATTGTCCATTTCCATGTGTCTACATTAGCCCCTTGACTAAACCCTCCCCTTGCTTTTTCCCTCTCTCCCCCTCCCCTTGTCCTCTCCCTTCTGGTCTCTATCATTCTGCTCCTTTTTTTAATGTCTCTGGTTCCATTCTGCTTGTGTTGGTTTTGTTAATTAGTTTCCTGTATTAGGTAAGATCATGTGGTATTTGTCTTTTGCCACCTGGTTTATTTTACTAAGCATGATACTCTCAAGTTTCATTTATGTTATTGCAAATGGTAGGAGTTCCTTTATTTCTGCTGCATAGTATTCCATTATGTAAATATACCACAGTTTTTTTTAATCCATTCATCCACTGATGGTCACTTAGGCTGTTTCCAGCACTTGACTGTTATAAATAGCCCTGCTCTGAACATAGGGAGCATAGGTTCTTCTGAATTGGTGTTTCGGGGTTCTTTGGTTATAATCCTAGCAGTAGAATCACTGGTCACAAGGCAGTTCAATTTTTACTTTTTTTGAGAAAATTCCATACTGTTTTCCATAGTGGCTGCACCAGTCTGCATTCCCACCAACTGTGCACTAGTTCCCTTTCGTCCACATCCTGGACAGCACTTGTTGTTTGTTGAGCTGTTAATGATGGCCATTCTGACAGGTGTGAGGTGATAGCTCATTGTGGTTTTTGGTATATATAGCCTTTACTATGGATCAATAGTGCCTGCTGCTCTCACAAATCTTCAGTGATCCTCCTGTAAATGTTCGAGATGCAGTGGTTAAGACTTTCATAATCAATTTGAAGTTTGTTTTATTTATTGATTTCAGGGGAAAGGAGAGAGGGGGAGAGAGAGAGAGAGAGAGAGAGAGAGAGAGAGAGAGAGAGAGAGAGAGAGAGAGAGAGAGAGAGAGAGAGAGAGAGAGATTTCTACTGAACAGCAGCAATTGGGGTCCTGCTATACATTGCCACTCTCCAGGCAAAATTCCAGAGACAAACGTTTGGTGATAAAGGAAAAGAGTCTTTATTCAAAAGCAGTTTGTAAGCCTATCAAGTCACAGCTTTAATTGCTTAAGCCTGTCAATTAAAGCTAAGCTCTTTAATGCCTGGGTTCTCCTATCTTTTCCCCTGTTAGTTTCTGGGGGGTTATTTTCCAAACTAAACATAACACACAATTCCAGAAGAAGGACATGCTTCTGCTTCAGAGCCACTTCCCTTTAAAACACCCAAAGAAGAAACCTCTCACCCTTTGCCAGGCCGGCCCCATGGTAGGCTGTGCCCAGAGTTCCTTCCCATCCAAAATACTGTCCACTGGGAAATGCAGGCAGCTGCAGCACAGTCATCAAAGAAGAAGAGTGGAAGAGCCAGAAAGAGCTTTGCTGGCTGCTGAGCTGGCTCTCTCTCAGGCTGTGGCTCTGACTCTCTGGCTGGCCCTTTCAAAAGGGCCAGGCTTTCAGAGGAGAGAGTAGCCAGAGGCCAGGTGGCCTGAGGTCCCCTGGCCAGAGGCTGATAGGCCAGGGCCCCATGTGGCAAAAGGGCCAAGAGGGTACAGAAAGGGAGAAGGAAGGGAAGGGAAGGGAAGGGAAGGGAAGGGAAGGGAAGGG